>CAIGQZ010032360.1:1183764-1194049 GCA_903798205.1 Danio tinwini
TGTGATGGTATGAGTGTGTTTGTGCGTGAAAATGTGAATTGGTGTGTGTAAGTGTGAGAGTGTGTTTTTGTGACTGTATGAGTGTGTGTATTTGTGGGTGAAAATGTGATTCAGTGTGTATATGTGATGGTATGAGTGTGTGTTTGTGTGTGAAAAGTGAATCAGTGTGTGTAAGTGCGAGAGAGTATATTTATGTGTGTGTTTGTGCATGAAAATGTGAATAGTGTTAGAGAGTGTGCATGTGTTTGTGATATTATGAGTGCGTGTTTGTGCATTCAATTACGAATCGGTGTGTGTAAGTGTGAGAGAGTGTGTGATGGTATGAGTGTGTTTGTGCATAAAAATGTGAATTGGTGTGTGTAAGTGTAAGTAAGTGTTTTTTGTGACTGTGTGTGTGTAATGTGAAACAGTGTGTGTAAGTGTGAGAGAGTGTATTTATGTGTGTGTTTGTGCATGAAAATGTGAATAGTGTGTGTGTGTGTGTGTGAGAGAGAGAGAGTGTGTGTGTATGTGATTGTATGAGTGTGTGTTTGCATGAAAATGTAAATGGCGTGTGTAAGTGTTAGAGTGTGTGTTTTGTGGTTTTATGAGTGTGTGTTTGTGCATTCAATTATGAATCGTGTGTGTGTGATGGCATGAGTGTGTGTTTGCGTAAAAAATGTGAGATAGTGTGTTTATGTGATAGTATGTGTGTGTATATGTTAAAATGTGTTTGTGTTTAAGTGTGCATGTGTGTTTTTGAATGTGTGTGTATGTGTGTGTGAGAGAGAGAGAGAAAAAGAGTGTGTTTGAATGTGTTGTTTTGTGTTTAAATGTGAGTCAATATGTTTGTGTGAGCGAGAAAGTGTGTGTGTGTATGTGTGTGTGCGCGCAGTCATGCAGCATGTGACAGTGATGATGTGGCTGGTTGCCGTTGGAGATGGTCTCTGGGATGTCAGAGAAAGATGTTTGTGAGGTCAGAAGGTCAATAAGAGGACACGCATGTCTCATGACACACACACACACACACACACACACCACCCACACCTGATGGCACTGGGTCTGCTTGTATGTGTGTGTGTGAGACAGGAAGTGCAGTGGGTGGAGGATTGATCATGTAGCAGTGAGAGGTTTTGTCCTGTTGTCCGCTGTGGGGAATTCCTGCTCGGAGACACTGAGCGCGCTCAGAAAGGTCAGACACACTGCAGTTATCATGAGCTCATGATTCTGCTGATGCTCACACACCTGTGGAGGAGACTCACCTGACACACTCTTAGAGCCTGAGAAATGGACACGCACGCACACACACACACACACACACACACACACACACACACACACACACATATATATATATACATATATGCATACTCATACACACAATTATACTTATTCACTCACATACTTCAGGCCCATAGCCAGGGGTGGTTCGGGTGGTTCAAAAGACCCACCCCTCACTGACAAGGGTGCTGAATTTGTCCCATACATGAGCTCATTTGTACTATTTTGACTGCTTTTACATCATAAATAACCGATTGAAGAAGGCTTTAAGACCCCACATGGTATGTTGTGATTTCAGCTAATCAGTTTTGGCCAATGCAAGCAAATATTTTTAACGAGTCCAACATCTGTGCAAGAAAACAGACAATCTGATGAAAGTAAAGTCATCTTTCACTACCTACACTCTCAGAAATAAAGGTGTGCGAGCTGTCACTGGGGTGGTACCTTTTCAAAAGGTGCAAATTTGTACCTAAAAGGTCCATATTAATACCTCAAGGGTACATATTAGTACATAAAATGTACAAAAGTGTTTCTCTTAAAATGTGTAGGTACTAATATATAATTCTGAGGTACCAATATGGACCCTTTAGGTACAAATGTGTATTGAAAAGGCACCAGTGACAGCTTGCGCACCTTTATTTCTGAGAGTGTACTGTATTGTTGTTAAATAGAGAAAACATTTTACTAGTAACTTTTATTCAAAATTTTGGACGTTATTCATGAAACAAAAAAATGATTAATAAAAGGTGTGAAGCATCAAAAGCAGCCCACATTAAAGTTATTTTTAATACTAATTAGGCTATTGTTGTTATCCATGAATTTTCAAATGAACTTTTTTTACAAAAGAAAAAAAAAATATGAAGCTCTACATTACTATTATTATTATTATTATTATTTGTTCATTTATTTGATTATTCAAATGGCCAAATTCTAACAGAGGAAAGTTGAACGTGACTGTTATTTGCCTAATAAATGAAAATAAGCTACAGTTGTTAAAAAAATTAACGAGTCATTTTTTTCTTAATGATAAATCATATAATAAATTACTATTTAAAGTATGTTTTTTTCCAAATATTTAAGAAACTGTTTTGGTACATTAAAAAGTTTGGTTATAATGACCATCTGACAAGCTATTTAAACAAACAAAGTGCTTAAAACATGACTAAAATGCAGTATTTAGACCTCATAATTAAACAGAAAATGAGCCGCATAACCCCAAAAAGGTCCATTTATTGAGGAAAAAAGAACTACCGCTTTTACCAGGCTGGCTACTTACACAAACACATATAATCATACACACACATATTTACAATACACACATATATATTCATACATAGACACAAACACACATTAATATAAATACAAATGCACATATACTGTTGAAGTCAGAATTATTAGCCCCCCTCTTCATTTTTTTTAACACATTTCTAATCATAATAGTTTTAATAACTCATCTCTAATAACTGATTTCTCTTTGCCATGATGACAGCATGTAATATTAGACCAGATATATTCAGCTTAAAGTGACATTTAAAGGCTTAACTAGGTTAATTAGAGTAAAGTTAGAGTAATTAGGCAAGTCATTCTATAACAGTGGTTTGTTCTGAAGACTATTCTAGACAACCCAGACTGGTTTAGCTTGTAAACATTATTTCACTCATATTTTATTTTTACAAAACTGATTATTATTTGCATTTTAATAAGCTTTATATGGATATAAAATGATCTGTCTTTTATTCTTAGAAATAAATGCAGCACTTAAGTTCATTAGCATCTTGTTAAAAACTAAACTTACAAATCTAATTTTTAAACCTGTTGTCTGTATTGCTATTTATTGGCTAAATAATAAACTTAAACAACTAAGTAGTCTATGAGAATTTGTTAATAAAAAATGTAAAATGAATCTTATTAACTCCAATTTTTGGGTTTGTACATATTTTACCCAAATTTGGTTTACAATAACCCAGCATTTTAGTGTGCAAGAAATAAGAGTACTTCTAATAGCAAGAAGGTCGCTGGTTCAAGCCTCGGCTGGGTCAGTTGGCATTTCTGTGTGGAGTTTGCATGTTCTCCCCGTGTTGACAAGGGTTTCCTCCAGGTGCTCCGGTTTCCCCCACAGTCCAAACACATGCACATATAGGGCAATTGGGTAAGCTAAATTGTCTGCAGTGTATGGGTGTTTCCCAGTGATGGGTTGCAGCTGGAAGGGCATCCACTGTGTGAAACACATGCTGGATAAGTTGACGGTTCATTCTGCTGTGGCGACCCCAGATTAATAAAGGGACTAAGCCAAGAAGTAAATGAATGAATGACATTCATGTTAGTTCAAATAAAAAAGTTTATTATTATTATTATGAACACATTATGTAATGTATCAGTTTCCTTTTCTGCACTGATAAAAATTGTAAGAATCATTATTAGTGACTCTGTAGCAATAATAACTGATCAGAACAGCAGATCATCATTTCTTTATGATTTCTGAAGGATCATGCTGCAGTAATGATGATGGAAATTCAGCTTTTAATCGAATAAAGGCAGCCTTTGGTGAGCAGAATTGGTTTCTTTTAAAACATTAACCAATCTTAGTGTTTCTTAACTTATCACTGGTAGTGTATGTACAGTTTGTTCAGTGGTTCAGTCCATAAACTCATTATGTTAATGAGTTTACTGAGTTTAAACAATAATCGCAGTCCATAAACTTATTAAAGCTTAATATTGTGCACCTGCACTCAGATGCTCAGGTGTGGACATACTGATGGAGAACAGCTGTGGAGATCATTCAGCAATATAACAAACTTCCAAATTAATATAAAATTGTGCTGTTATTTGCAACTACTCTTTGTTTATAACAGCATTTACTAATATAATATATGATAATCATATTAACGCATCAGTAGAAATGCAACACAATCTTACAGCAATTCGTAACTTTGATTTAGTGGCTAATTCGAATTAATTTGTACGATCTAATTAGTATCATTTAGTACGATTTGCTCATCACCCAATGACGGTTAGGTTTAGGGGAGGGGTTGGGTGACACGCCTCTTTTTTTAAAATTGTACATTTTCGTACGACTCAACCAGTAAGAATTAGCCACTAAACTGACAATACGTGAAATGCTTACGTTTCCTCGTGAGATGAAATGATGTTTCAATGTGCTAAAATAAAGAAGCCGGAAATGATTGTAAACAGTGTTGATTTAAAAAGTAATAAATTACACTCTAAAAACCCAACATTGGGTCAAATATAGACAAACCCAATGGTTGGGTGTACAATTTAAAATTTATTTAAAAATATAAACGCAATGTCCATATTTAACCCAGTGTTCATTAATAGAGAACATACTAATTACCTTATTAGCATGTCATTTAAGCTATATCCCTAATTGCTATAATTATTTAATACTTGATAAGGAACTTTAATTACTTGACAGAAACTTAATTAAAATACTTGTAAATCTCAATCCACAGCAGAAAATTTATTTATGAATAAATCAAACTTGGGTGTCACGGTAGCGCAGTGTGTAGCACAATGGCCTCACAGCAAGAAGGTCACTGGTTTGAGTCCTGGCTAGGCCAATTGGCATTTCTGTGTGGAGTTTGCATGTTCTCCCCGTGTTGGCGTGGGTTTCCTCCGGGTGCTCCGATTTCCCCCAAAGTCCAAACACATGCGCTATAGGGGAATTGATCAACTAAACTGGCCAAATTGTATATGTATAAATGAGTGTGTGTGGATGTTTCCCAGTGATGGGTTAACTATATGCTGGAAAAGTTAGCGGTTCATTCAGCTGTGGTGACCCCTGATGAATAAAGAGACTAAGCTGAAGGAAAATTAATGAACATATGTGGTATTCATTAATATTAATGCATTAATAGAGTTTATATGTTAGAGATGTGCTACAATGAAGAAGCCAAAAATGACTGTAAACAACTTTTTAAAAATTGTAACGACACAGGCTAGTTTGGCTCAAATATGGACAAACTCAACCACTAGGTTTAGTTTGTCCATATTTAACACAGTGTTGTTAATTAAAACAGGCGTACTAGTCAGCGCCAATAGCCTAGTGGTTAGTGCGTCCACATATAGCACCCAGGTGCTTGTGGTGACCTGAGTTTGAATCCCAGCTTGAGGTCGTTTGCTGATCCTTCCCCTGTCTGCTCCCCATACTTTCCTGTCTGTAATTCTCTGTCCATATCCAAATAAAGGTAAAAATCCCTATAAAATGCACTATTTACATATGTTTGTGTTTAAACTGTTTTTCTAATTACCATTTCTGAAAAGTAATTTAATCCTCAATAAGGAACTAAATTACTTGACTCAATACTTAGAAATGACAAATAGTAGAAATTAAATCCTTAATTAAATTGAATGTGGCCTTTAGCTAATTAAAGAAAAATAAACATGCTTTAATGTCAAACAAAACATTATTTAGATAATAAAAATATATATATGTATAAAGACCCTGTAGACAATGCTGGGTTTCACACAAATCGATTAAGTTAACGTAATTGTTTTTCCTAATTAAAGTGGATTGAACTTTAAACGTTTGTCCCCAAAAAACTTTAAGAGTTGTGTTGTTTCAGCTCACTGTAAATAAATATTTTAAACACGCAGCAAAAGTCCCTTTTCAGTGTGTTTTAAAGAATTAACAGCATATTTGACACAGTATATCCTCAAACAGTTAATTCCTGCTTAAACATGTTTAATCTTCTGATGAATGTGTGTTTTTTTGTTTTTACTGCAACATATATGTGTGTAACTAAAACACAATTACTCTGCTTCATTATACACTTTAAAAATGTGTTGAGTCAAATATGAACATATTATTATTATTAATATTTTTTTCAATCAAATTTAAGTTAAAGCAGGTAGATTATAAATAAGTGAAACTAAATAACATAAAAAATGTACCTTAATCCGTTATTTTTAATTAATTACAGTAATTACAGATTAGCCTAAATCAGGGGTGTCAAACTCAGTTCCTGGAGGGCCGCAGCTGCACAGTTTAGTTCCAACACACTTACCTGTAAGTTTCAAACAAGCCTGAAGGACTCAATTAGTTTGATCAGGTGTGTTTAGGGTTAAAACTAAAATGTGCAGAGCTGCGGCCCTTTAGGAACTGAGTTTGACACCTGTGGCCTAAATATACACTCTAAAAATGCAGAGTCATTTTAACCCAATTCTTGGTGTAATAGGGACTAACCAAACTGTTGGGTTAATTTTTTATACCAAATTAATAGGATCAAATCTAAGCCAATGTTTGGGTTAGTTTATATTTACTATTTGGTTTAAATAACCCAGCGTTTCTGAGAGTGTATCTGCTAATGAACAGTTTCTGTATTTAGTGTTTTTCAAGCTGATCTCTGCTCTGTCCACTTCTGATGTTGAAGATTCAACTCTACAGTTTAACAAAGTGACTTTTACTCACATTTTAGTCGTCTGAAATAATAATATAATGTATAAGAAATAATATCTAGAGAAATAAGTCTGTAAAATAAGAGAAATGTCCTGCAGTTTATTACAAGGTCTCTTTATGAATAATGAGTAAAATAAAAAGTGCTTTTTAAATAGTTTTTATTGATTTATATTATTAATTTGGTTTATATTATTGTTTATTGTATAGAAAAAAATATTTAGTAGAAAAACAAATTATTTTGGGGTTTTGGCCATTTCCAGGCTGGTTTCCAGCCTGGTCTGGTCAGGCTGGGAGATGACCAGCTAAAACCAGCGATGTCCAGCTTAAACCAGGCTGGTCAAGTTTGTTTTAGCTGGTCATTTTCCAGTCTGACCGGCTAAAACCAGGCTGGAAATGGCTGGAAACCAGCCTGGAAATGGCCAAAAGCCCTCTTAAACCAGGCTGGTCGACCAGCAAAAAACAGCCAACCAGCTTAGGCTGGTTTAAGCTGGATTTTTCAGCAGGGCTGTCCACTTCTGATGTTAAAAATTCTACAGTTTAACAAAGTGACTTTTATTGACATTTTAGTTGTTTGACATAATATAATGTATGAGAAATAATAATATCTAGAGAAATGAGTCTGTAAAATAACAGAAAATGTGCTGCAGTTGATTACAAGGTTTCTTTAGCGTAATATACAACACCGACCCAGACAATTTAGCACTGCAGACTATTACACAAGTTCATAAAAGACACTTGTACACACTTAGCATCAAAACAATAAGCATCAATCACAAATAAAGGAAACAGTTTTAATAAGCATACTTATTTTTACAGTGTTAGTGACTTTGTGTCAGTAAATTAATTTCAAAATTACTTAACATTACTAATCTTTAAAATCGTATTATAATTACTTTGTCTGAAAAATAACTTAATTACTCCATAAGTAATCTAATTACTTGACTTTATCTGCTTATTACTTGACTTAAAACCCCATATAAATCTCAATGCATTGACAATAGAAATTAAACAATTAATTTTAAACATGAATCATCTTTGGTGAACTAATATCTCACTTGATTTATTGTTTTGAGCATGTTCAGTTTATATCTTGATAAATGTGATCAACTTTGTCTTAATTGATTCATACAGAACTGTTAAATTTATTTACAATATTTAAGGAAGTACAATTTACAAGTAACGTTAAATAAATGACACAAAATGAAAGTAATCCCCTAATTCTCCAGCAGAGAAGTCATTTAATAACAGAAATATTGTAAGTACACACTAAATATGCTGATTGTGGTTTATGTTTTCTGCTTTTGAGTTGCATTACAGGACCTTGATTTGTTCTCCAACAACTGTTGATGCTGAATATTTAGAAGTAACTATAATATTATATAAAAGTGTACTGATATTTATTGCAGCATTAGTGATTCTTCTCAATTACATGATATAATTAACATATTTACACTAAAAAGGGCAAAAAAAAGTTGCATAATTTATTATTAACCCAGCATTGGGTCAAATATGGACAAACACAACCACTGTTGAAAAAATATAAGTTATATAATTAAAATATAATTTAAAACAAGTTAAAAAATATAATGTAAATGCATTTGGTTTGCCCATATTTAACCCAACCAGTTTTGCTTTGTAATTCTTTACACCCAACACTGCTTTCATCACTAACACTATCACTAATAAACACTACAGAAATCACTGAAATCTGAAGAGAAATGCATGTGCTGCAGATCTGCATTGAATTTCTGTACAATATTTAAGGCAAATAACAGAAATTAAATGACCTAAAAATGAACCATAACTTGCTTTGTTTATATTTATAATACTTGTTATTAATTACAGGAACTACACTGAAATGAAACCAGTTAATTATTTTCAGTATTTTGTGATTCACAAGTGTTTTCTGTTTATTTGTGGTTTATAGGATTAGGATTTGCGCATTAGGATCTTCATTTTGTTGACTTTTGATGTTGAAAAGATTTTAAAATATCAACAACAGATACTTTTTCATAGTTTAAAGTCATATATTGTATAAGACATAATAATAAAGTCAGGATTATTAGCTCTTCTGTATATTTTCCCCAACTTCTGTTTAACATAATGAAGATTTTTCCAACACATTTCTAAACATAATAGTTTTAATAACTCATTTCTAATAACTTTGATGATGACAGCACATAATATCAGACTAGATATTCTTCAACACACTAGTATTCAGCTTAAGGTGACATTTAAAGGCTTAACTAGGTTAATTAGGGTAAAGTTAGGGTAATTAGGCAAGTCATTGTGTAACAGTGGTTTGTTCTGAGTCCAAAACTAATATTGCTTAAGGGGGCTAATAATATTGAACAATTTAAAACTGCTTTTATTCTAGCCGAAATGAAACAAATTAAACTTTCTCCAGAAGAAAAAATATTAGAGGAAATACTGTGAAAAAACCCTGAATCATTTGGGAAATATTTGAAGAAGAAAATTTAATAATTTTGACTTCAACTGCATGTGAACAGAAATGCGCCACTTCACAATCCTGTACATTCTCCCGCATATGTATGAATATTAATGAGGCGCTCATTAGCATGCGGTGGTCTTATGGAGGGTTAATAGTGGCCGTGACCCCTGCTGCCCCGCGCTCCAGCGTCTCCTAATAAAGCGCTGCAGCTGCGTCAGGCGCGCGTCTCCGCTGATCAATCCAGCTTTTGTGCCTCCGCCGGACTCTTGGACGGATTCCTCTGCAGCTGCAGAGAATGCAGCAGAAACCGCCATCAATGCGCCATTGTGTGCCGCACTCATATCTGCGGCCTCCGCCAGGGGTCCAGTTACCCCGATTGTGCTGAAACATCTGAAGGAAGCTGATACGGGTTTCAGAGGGTTTAATGGAGGAGGGAGGGAGAAAGAGAGAGATGGTTACCTGGTTTACAGGTATGTGTAAATCCTGAGATCATAGTAAACTGAGAATGTTGTTGACTAACATTAGTATTGTGACGCTACAGGAATCACTGTAGGGTCTTTAAAGGTGTCATATACTGCACTGATTTAATGATGGTGTTCTCTGATATCTACATAGTAGGTTTGTGTCTTAGGTAAGGTCAATAAAAATCTCCAGAAATAGTTTAGTATCAGAAGGTGACCATATTTGGATAGGTCATGAATATTAATGAGGTCAGCTGTGATGCCTGCAGCCAGCTCTGTCTCTCTTTCTCACACATACACATTAGAGAGAGAGAGAGATGGTTAACTAGTTTACAGGTATGTGTAAATCCTGAGATCATGGTGAACTGAGGATGTTATTGACTGATGTATTGGGTGCTTGGGTAGTCCAAAAACCAAAATAATTTGAATAAACTATTAAAACTATTGCTTTTTCCATTGGATTATGAACCCATTATTATTAACCCAGATTTTCCTCATAGGGCGCCTTTAAATGTTTTCAAAATGTTAGCGCAATAACAGTTTAAAGGGATAGTTCAGGCAAAAATGTACATTTACTTCCACATAAACACTTTTTTTCTCACACACACTGATTTGCATCTACACACAAACACACACGGATTCACATTTGCACACAAATACAAATACTGATTCACATTTACACACACCTAATTACAT
>CAIGQZ010032360.1:1217384-1235225 GCA_903798205.1 Danio tinwini
GTGTGTGTGTGTGTGTGTGTGTGTGTGTGTGTGTGTGTGTGTGTGTGAGTGCGTGCGTGCGTGCCTGCGTGCCTGCGTGTGTGAGAGAGAGTGAGTTCCAGTTAAATTTTAATCTATTATATTACATTAAGTTTCATTACTATTTGATTTTAATTGAAACTGTATAAGTAAAACCAGTTTAATTAGAATTTAGTTCACATTTTTTATATACAATTTTGTGTTTTCGTAGTTAAACATAGATTCATTCATTGTTTTATTTAGTTTGTGTTATTAATAATAATGATAAAGGGTTTCGTGGCAACTAAATAAAAATTAGTTTAGCTTTGTGACTACAGTAATTTAAAAAGTCTGAAATTTAACTCTGTGAAACCTGCAGAAACCCAGAGTTAAGTGAACTTTAAGACATTTTTAAGACCATTATGAATGACATTTTAGACTTATACAGGGCTAAATACTAAGGATTTGTTCAGAAAATAATTAAATTTAATACATTTAATAATACAATAATAATAATTGAATAATAACAAATATAAGTCAGGTCATCAGCAGTGAATACATAGAGAACCTTTAAACAAGTGTTATTTTAAGAAAAATTATTAAACCATTATGGTAAATAGAGTTAATATATACAGTTGAACTCAACCCCCTGAATTATTAGCCCCCCTGTTAATTTTATTCCCCAATTTCTGTTTAACAGAGAGATTTTTTTAACACATTTCTAATCATAATAGTTTTAATAAGTCATCTCTAATAACTGATTTATTTTCTCTTTGTCATGATGACAGTAAATAATATTAGACTAGATATTCTTCAAGACACTTCTATACAGCTTAAAGTGTCATTTAAAGGCTTAACTAGGGTAATTAGGTTAACTAGGCAGGTTAGGGGAATTAGGCAAGTTATTGTATAACGATGGTTTGTTCTGTAGACTACTAGAAAAAAATATAGCTTAAAGGGGCTAATAATATTGACCTTAAATGGTGTTTAAAAATTAAAAACTGCTTTTATTCTAGCCAAAATAAAGCAAATAAGACTTTTTCAGATAGAAAACAACTGTATATACAGTGCTCAGCATTTATAAGTTCACCCCTAACAAATCTCTCTTTTAAATTCATCTTATTAATAGGAAGCTCTACAATATTATATTTGTGCATATACACTAGACGAGTCAGTACTGAAGCCAAATCTGGAGCTCATCTAACAAAATAACTTATACCGATAACGGTACAAAAACTAGTACAGCCAAATTTATATGTTACAGAAAAATATTAAATACAACTTTTTAAAAAAGAGAAAAAATCAAGAGATTTTTCTAATCAAAAAATGGAAAAATTTAGTATTTAGTAATTTAGATTTTGTAGCTTGTAATTTATTTTTGCAATATTTAGCTTGAATTTATTTGTATTATCTTTCAATTTCTAAATATGTTTGGTGACTAAAATAATATTTTATTAAATATATCTGTTTAATAAATCTGATTTGTATAAATACACCAAAATACACTGACTATATTTACTGAGAAATAAAAATATTCATTTTTAAAATGGGCTTTACTCAATTATGCTGAGCACTGTATATTTATTTCTTATAAAAAGTTAAAAGTTTTATTGAGATGGACTGTTGGTGATTGTATGGTGTTGGCCAGATAGCTACATATGAACAAAGTAAATTAAAACCTGTTAACAAATATTTAAAGCCTCCAACACAATATTTCAGTAGATTTAAGACTTTTTAAGGCCTAAAATGTAGTTTTTGAGATTTTAAGACCCTGCGAACACCCCTTTAACTTGATTATTAATGATGTGAAGCTCTAATGAGGACTACTGAAATAAAAAAATCATTGCATTTATTAAATATTTTTAATTTAAATATATATATATATTTTTTTTTACTTATTGTAATAAACTTATTGCAGTAAACAGTAGTTTATGGACCTATGGACCTTATGCATCAAATATGCACTTCAAACTTCACAGAGACATGTTGAATTGTTCTTGCATCATTTATTAATATCTGTTTTATCTATTATTATCTGTAAAGCTGCTTCTGATCATGACATGTCCACACTAAATGGTTATTAGAGACGTGTTTAAGGAATTATATGTAACATTTATATAATAATTTATTCTCTTAAGTCTCCACTTAAGTATCATACTTAGAGGGAAAATGTGCTTTATGCATTATACAGCTTAAAGCATGTGAATCGGTACTTGGTATCGGCCAATCACCATCACATGGAATTGGTACTCGGTATAAGCTGCAAAAATCCTGATCAGAGCACCCCTAAAAATTAGTAATGTTCAACTTAATTAGTTTGTTAAAATTCAGCCCATAAACCAGCCTACTGAGAGGGCTGGATCTTTTGTGCAGTTATTCTCCTCAATTTCTATTAAATCATGAGCTTCAAATCCTGCATTTTAGTGACATTTTAAGCACTAATCTTTGCTGCATTGGCTTGTCGGATGGTGATCGTAACCACACTTTCTGATGCAACAGAAATATTTCCTACAGTATCGTCAAATGCTTTACCACAGAGTGTTTATTTAGAAATGTATGTTTAAACTGTAAGTTAGTAGAGTTTTATAAATAATCGTATGAGATTAGATTTTTAAATAAAACATTTTGAATTAAGAAACAAATGCTACTTTTAAAATACTAATTTATCATCATGCATCATTAAAAACATTAGGAAAATAGTAATTAGGATTGTGTTAAAACTTATTTAAAAACCAACTAAAAACATATCATCTGTAGGTGAATAACACACTGGCCAGCTCATTTCCTCAGTCAGAATTTGTACATTTGAATACTTTAAATTTATTTTCTCCTAAAGCCTTCTTCTCTCAGTTATTTTCACAATCAATGACGGCATACACTATCAGAAATGGGACAAATGAGCTCATATAGGGGCCAAACTCTGAACTTTGTCAGTAGGGGGTGTGGGTCTTTCGAACAACCCGAACACCCCCAGCCCCCTAAAAAAACATTGTTTGCCACAATTACAGATGAACCTTTTTTTTTCATTGAGAAGACTTCAGATGATGTCACTTCCTGTGGCTTTAGTTCGGATTTAGTTTGATTTGTAAACAAAAAAAACGGATAGAAAATGAGAATAAAAAGTTTAAAGTCATCAGTTTAAAAAAATCCACAACAAAACACATTTAGATTGAAGCTTTCTTAACTGGAGAGGGAACAGATAAGAAATGCGAAGCTTTGCTTTTATATTATTACATTAAGTGTAGATTAGAGGTCACGGTTAGGGGCAGGAGTTCACAGGCCGGTTAATAACCTGCTGACTATTAATACAAGTTAGCTGTCTGTTATTTCACCCCCACTTTAATGAAAATGACAAGACTGATTATATTTTGGCTGTTGGACAGAGTAGTTGTTAATACAGCCTGTTTATGCCACTGACTGCGGCGCTTTAAGTGTATTTCTTTGTTTATTTGTGTTAGTTGTAAATGTGTTTTCTGCTCTCTGTTGCCCTCTGCTGCTGCTGTCGGTGATCATCAACCTGTAGAGAACTAACTGTGCTGTTATAATCTTTGAAACAGGTGTACGAGTTCGCTGTGAATCTCGTCCGTGTTGTCGACAGGGTATCTGCGGTGTTTTACTGTGTTGTTTACTGTTCGACACTGATCTCTGAACAGCGGTCAGATCAGGGTGCAAACTATACGATCGGGGTTGTCAACATTATCGGCAGGCTAATGCTTGTTTGTGTAATACATATTCAGGGAATCAAACGTATGTATTTATTTAAATTACATCTAATTTATTAATGAAACTTTCAGTGTTTTGAGAGGTATTTTGTGTATTCTGACCTACAGGAACATCGACTTTTAGAGGTAGGTAAAACTATACAAACTATGCGTCTATTTTGACTTTACTTTTAGGCTATGTGTAGATCAAACACTTATGCACATATATTTCGAGTCTTAAAATAAAAGTGTCTTCTGAACACTTACGGTGTCCACCGGTGCTGAAGATCTGCCGGTTTCAGACGGTTGAAGGACTACTTAGACTGATTGGCGCGCTTATGCATTCACAATGGTATGAACTATTATAGGGGTGCACAAATGTATAATTATATTATCTATTACTTTAATTGCTAATATGATTTTTTTAATACGGAACACAGAAAACTATGTGTCGCTTTTAAAGTGCTGACCCCTCAATGCATCCTGTTTTGATGTCCTTCAGAGAGGATCAAGTGTTAATTAGCAGAGTTAGTCTCCCCAAACCCCCCTGTAATTCACACCCTGGGTAAAAACACTTTGGTTGAATGTCTCGCGCTAAAGTGGGTTTAATGCACTTTTTCAAAAGATGCCAAATATAATTATTATAAACTTTGAATAGATGTGGAAATTACTTTAACTCATATTTATTTTAGAATTATCTTAATTATTTTTAATTAATTGTTACTTTTAAATAGCTCAAATTATTATCAGAAGTGTAAACATTTACTATTTTCTTTTGTAATTTACAATGGTATTATCCTTTGTGTTAATTGTTCTTAATTATATTAATTGTTAAAAATGTATGTGCATCAACAATATGTATTCTACAATCTTTATTATTCCTTGTACACTTTTAAAGTGATTATTAATTATTAATATGAGTGTAAGCTTCTGATAAATTATTTATTTATGTTTGTTATGTATCAATTCATTGTTTATGATCATTATTATTATTACAATTATTATTCATAATTAATTTTTTATTCTTTGCATTGTTCATAAAATTTGTTGATCTATCTATTATTATTATTATTATTATTATATTTTTAATAGCAAAATTTATTATTATTATTATTATTAGAAGTGTATTTTCATATTATTTTCTATTTTTTGTTTGTCATTTCTAAATTGTACCATGCTCTGTGGTAATTATTAATAATGACATAAATCGTTAAAGTTATTTTTGAAACTACTACATTAATAGTACATCATTATGATTTTTGTAAACTTTAAATTGATACAATTATTAATATTAGTGTCCTGATAATTATAATTTTTTTGTTTGTGATGTTTCATTTTATTAACTCTGATCATTATTATTAAAATAATAATTATTATTATTGGTTTTTTTTTTGCATATTTTACATCTATATATCTATTTTCATTATTATAGCACAGAACCCAATAATATCAGGCTGCAGACATATCTCCACAGAACTGCTGTGTGTTGTTGAGAGCATCGCTGAGCAGCAGAGGGCGCTGGTGTTGTGTGTGTTTGGTCATCAGTTTATCTAGTAATGTTACGCCATCTGTTGGTGAGATTAAAGATCTGCAGCTGCTCAGGTATGTGCGTGTGTGTGAAGTTTGTATTAGTTGCTGTTGTTTTGAAATATTAATCCGCAGGAGCGTTGTCTATAAAAGTCTGTACTGTGTTAAATAACTCTTAGATTTACTGAACATCTGTGCAGTTTCAGGAATTGATTGTGTTTTCTGCAGCATTGGGGTCATGTGATTACCGCACCGAGGTCGCGCGCGCTGGTAAAGTCTAGAAGGGATACAGCTGAGGATGCTTGCATTAATATATCCTCTTTTTTGTCACACTGTTCAACATTAATTATTGTTTTTACATTACTGTGAGGGTTTGGGTGTGGTTACGTTAATAAAATTCGATTAATATATATACTTTTTTATAAACAATTTTCGTTAACCTCCGGCCGCAGCTGTATCCCTTCGCGCGCTACTCTGAGGCGAATGACGTCAATAGCGCGCACTAAAAAAACAAAGCAAAAACAGAGTTTTTCTGCAGTAGAAAGATTTATTATATAATCACATCAGAAGGTGCAACACGACAAGATAAAGTGCATTTCAGGAGTTTGTTTTTTGTGACGCATTCAAGTAAAATTTCTCCGTCGATCAGGAAGACGAATTTATAAACCAGTTAAAACAGGATCATAACAGATTCCCATTATCATGCAGCAGCTTCATATTTACACACAGCAGACTCTCCCAGAAACCAGCACAGAGGAAGGTGATAATAATAGATAATAATCAACGACAGGTCAACATTATTATGACTATATTGAGCTCTAGTCTATACTACAGTAAAGACTATCAGCTTATATCTGAGATTAACAGTACAGTTGTGATTTAACCCAGACAAACATTCACACAAACACCTCCAAACAACCTCATTCCCTTTTAAAACACAGTCTCATTAACATGATGATGATGTGCAAAACACTTTACATAGACTATCAAGTCAAATAAGAGCCAGTCAGCTGGTTAAGTGCAATATTCAGGTTAAATAGTAAATCATGGAAAGCTCTATGTGTTAAACACTAGAAAGCTGGTCATTGCTTTAAACATAAAGTCAAATAGATGAATGCAAGGTCGCTGAGATTCTTTCACCAGAATAGAAAATAACCTTTGCATTCCTCCATGAGCTGAAGTCGAATCCACCAAAGTACAGCTGTAACTATTATCATTTTAATTAAAGCTAATGTTGCATATTCATATTCAAGTTTTCAGTTTAAATCTATTGTTATCTTTTGGATATTTATTAAAATGTCTGTCATTTATTAATGTTACACTCTAGAAAAATTATGAGTTGTAGTTTTAACCCAACGTTGGGTCAAATATGGACAAACCCTCAGCTGATGGGTTTAAATTTGAAACATTTTAAAGAAATAGTTCACCCAAAAACAACTTTGGAACAAGTGAACGCTGCAAAAAAAAAAAATATATATATATATATGGTTTCTAGTCCAAATATCTAAAAATTATTACTCGTGAAGCAAGACATGTAAAATATGTATTGTTCTCGAAATTAATCTTCTGAATTAATCTGAAAAATATGTAAATAAATAAAGCTTTGCCATTGGGGTAAGTAAAATAGACTCATTTCAAAACAAGATTACTTAACTTTGCCTATTGGCTGATTATTTTGCTTGTTTTAAGGTAATTTTTAAAAAATAAAGGAAACTTTATTTTTTACTTGTCTAGAAAATGTTCAACCCAGGCTCATTCTGAAAACGTACCGCTGTACACATTTGTGGAGAGCGCCAAATATGTCCCAGGAGCTACGTTTTTTGCCGTTTTTGTTTTTGTGAATCCACCAGAGGCCACTGTGTACGCTTTTTCAGATTTTTCTCGTGAGTGCCATTTGCGCCTGCTCTTCTTGAGTAAATCCACCAGAGGCCGCTGTGTATGCTTTTTCAGATTTCAAATTTCTCTCGCGAGTGCCATTCGTGCCTGCTCTTCTCACGTAAATCCACCAGAGGCCACTGTTGACTGACTGACTGCCTGACCGATCGACTGGCCCACCCTCCTCCTTCCCTAAACCCAACTGATAAGCTGCGTCCGAAATCGCATACTTCCATACTATACAGTACGCTAAAATCAGTATGCGAGCAGAGTAGTATGTCTGAATTCATAGAATTCGAAAATCAGTATGCGAGAAGTACCCGAATGGCTTACTACTTCCGGCAAGATTCTGAAGTGCATATCCCATGCATGCTACACTATCCCATGATGCCCCGCAAGAGAATTCATGAATCGGAGTGAAGCGACGCAACTGACACAGGTAGGTCACATGACCATGACAAAATGG
This sequence comes from Danio tinwini, assembly GCA_903798205.1. NCBI lineage: Eukaryota > Metazoa > Chordata > Actinopteri > Cypriniformes > Danionidae > Danio > Danio tinwini. The sequence goes on from CAIGQZ010032360.1 coordinate 1,224,951, forward strand.
CAGATGTAGTACGAATTCCATTCATACTGCTCACATTCATACTGTGTATAATGTACTTTTCTAACGGCCGAGTAGTACGTGTAAATTCAAATGCAGTACCTACTGAGTAGTAGGCGGTTTCGGGTGCAGCCATAGTGTTTTCAAAGCACCGATTGACCTGCCTACCCACTTCCCTAAACCCAACCAATAGTGTTTTCAGACGCAATCCAGAAAAGGAAAGCTCTCGTGGCAGCCTGATTTTTACCATGTTTTCAGATCTTGCCACATTCCCTGTCAGGGCCGGAGCAAGCCGAACTGCCGCTCAAGGCAATGGACTAGCACGCCGCCCTCAACCCGAAAGTGAAAAAGAACCTGACCAGTTCATAAAGTGAGGACGGGGGGTTGATGTTGCGGATGAATCAGTACGTTGGGTTGGGCAGCGGGGAGCTTTTGCCGCCCTCACTATTATGCCAGACCCCTATTATGCAAGTGTTCTGTTGTTGTGGATGAAAGTCAATACCTTGGGTTGGGCGGCGGGGCGCGTTTGCCGCCCTCATTATTATGCCGCTCTAGGCGGCCGCCTAGGTCGCCTCTATGGACGCGCCGGCCCTGTTTCCTGTTATTTACTTGTTTTTTTTTGGTTTAACCCTTTCTGGAACTGTTCTTCGCCAGACTCCCCGTCATCACAGTCAACTCTGCGCTACGTCTCAAATCCTCCAATGTACTCGGTGAGCCACTGGACAAACTGGTAACAGCAGGAAAGCCGTCCATACAAAGGTAGGCCGTCAGCTGGTTAGCAAGAAAAGGGAGGGTTGTCATACCGCCCTGTAGCCTTCGTTTTAAAGACGAAATGCAGCCATATGTACCTCTGGCTACATAATTCGCGATCTCCAGAAATGTATACAGGGCTACGTTTCCGGAAAGAGCCTGTATTGAAAATGTCTCGTGGTTTAAGAATTTTTACAAATTTGGACTATAAACAGGCTGCAAAGCTGCAAATAAATTAGCAATGACAGAATTTTCAGCTTTTGAGTAAACTATGCTGTTAAATTAAATTAACTCAGCGTTGGGTTTGTCCATATTTGACTCAAACTTATAGGTTAAAACAACTTGAACAACTACTTTCCCAGCATGAAAGCCAACGCGATCTCACAAAAAAATTCGTAACCTTTTGATTTAGTGGCTAATTTGTACGATCTCATTTGTACACTTTAGTCTGGTTTGCTGGGTTTGAGGCCACGCTTTCTTTTAAAAGTCATATGAACAAAATTACACGAATTTGTACGAATTAGCCACTGATCTGACAGTACCTCAAATAGTTACACTTCCTGGTGAGATTGGGCTGGTAAAAGCATCTAGAGGTGAACAGACTACAAAGGTGTTTTGGTGGTGATCAACATTAAAGAATCAGATTTCCCACATGGTGATTGTCGTAATTGCGTTGATTGTTGCCGTGAGCGCAGCGTGAGAGTATACAGTACAGACAGAATCCTCAGCGCGTCTCCTTTGGTGAGTTGATTTGTGCTTTACTTGTTTCACTCTTGGCATCTTAGTCTTTCCTTCAGTCATCGGCTTCACTGATGATCCTTTAATCTCCATCAGAAGCCACTTTATGTGACCCCCGCTCTGTGGGGTGACCTTTAGGGTCACATGTTCCTTGAGGCCAAACACACCCACTTCCTCCTCTAGGAAGACTGTGATGAGCAGAGTACAAAACCAATGCAGGCAAGGCGATTTATTCATATAGAAATAACAGACGTATTTACTCATATAAATATAGTGCATTTATATAAATAAATACATTTAATTAAATATGAATGCATTACTTAAATGTGCTTAAATTTACTATGTGTGTAATGCATTTGTAAAAAATATATACATTTATTTTGGAATTGATTATACACAAATACATTTTTTGTATGTGTTATTGTAATTTAAAGTGCATTTTTAATCCTCATTTGTAAGTCTCTTTAGATAAATGTAAATATAAATATGCATTTTATTTTATAAGTCAAGTAAATATACATAATATAAATTTATTTATATAAATGAGTTTCTGTGTACAACAAGAAACTGCATATTTTTTGAAACGGGTATGTTCAAACATTACATAACAATTCATTATATTATATAAGTAAATGTATTTATGTGCATTATATTTATTTAAATACATTTAGTTTTTATAATTAAATATGTAAATAGTCAATCCATTTTAATAAATTATTTTCTTGTCTAAGCATGTTGAAATAAATATGACCCAGTAGCACAAAACCTGTCATAGGTGTAGATTTTGGGCTTGATTTCTGCGTCATCTGAAAGTTGAATAAATAATGATTACACTAAAGCCTGGTTTGTTAAGATAGGACAGCATTTGGCAAGAGGTAAAACTTAGAAAATGTTGAATTTGAGGGTATAAAAATGTAAATATTGAGAAAATCTACTTTAAATTTGTTTATATAAAGTGCTTAACAATGTATATTATATATGTATGTGTGATATATATGTGATATATATGTGATATATATATATATATATATATATATATATATATATATATATATGTGTGTGTGTGTGTGTGTGTGTGTGTGTGTGTGTGTGTGTGTGTGTGTCTACATGGAGCATAATGGTTACTTAATATTCCAACTATTTTGAGCATTTTAACAACTCAATATGACAGTGTGTTATTGGTTATGGTCAAAAATATACTTGTGCAATATAAGACTGGTTTTGTGGTCCAGGGTCACAAATATAAATTATATATTGATAATAAAGGTTATGAATGCAATATATAAATGTATAATTTTCCCAAATGCATTCACTCAATTAAACAGCTGTGTGTATTGGTCATATCTCGGATTCGCTCTTGTATGTCATGGGGTCGAGTGGTATGGTGGAGTGCAGGATGTCGAACTCTATCTGATTATCCATGTCTAACACACACAGCACGTTACTGCCGGAGCTCACGGTGGCCGAGTCCTGGAGCATTTTCTGGAAGTCTGAGGGAATGGTGTTTATTTGGTCCTCCGGCAGCTCCTCGTCCTCCTCTCCGCAGCACAGAGCCACTTCATTCTCGTAGCAGAAGGCGCTGGGTGAGTGCGGTGGCATGAGCGCCTGCGGCGTCCCGGAGCGAGACGAGTTCGAGGACCGCCGCCGGGTCAGCTCGTGGAGCTCTTTAGCGCTGCAGCCGGGCGTCGAGGGAACCTCGTAGGTTTTATGAAAGTGTGCGTAGTCGACCTGATATCGGTCTTGGTCCTCGAAGATTACGGGCTCGAAGCGATGCCCCCACAGGATCTCGCGGGACAGGTAGGAGCTGCGCGCCTGTGTGGTCATAGCTGTCGCTTCCACCATTCCCTCCAGGATCACCACAATCTCGAAATCATCCGACTCCAGATCTGCACGATTCATTCCCCACAGGGGAGAGTCCTCATCGATCTCGTGCACAATCACCAGCGGGGACACAAGGAACAGGCGGTCTGTCCCATCATCGTATCCCACGTTCAGATCCGTCTGCTCCAGCGGGATGAACTCACCCTCGGCTGTCACGTACGGCCGGATGAGCTGCGCTCGCACATGAGCTTCTACAATGTGGCTCCGCCGGAGGTTCCCCACACGCCACATCAAACACAGCTTCCCATCGCGTAACGCGATCACGGCGTTTTGGGAAAACATCAGAGTTTGGTTCCTCTTCTTTGGACGCGCCATTTTAGCCATGATGGTTCCAATCATGAAGGAGTCAATAATGCATCCGACAATCGATTGCACCACTACGGTCATTATTGCTACAGGACACTCCTCAGTCACGCAGCGCCAGCCGTAGCCAATCGTAGTCTGAGTCTCGATGGAGAACAGGAACGCCCCGACAAACCCTTCAACATGAAGCAAACACGGTTTCCACAGCTTTCCGTGCTCTTTCTGGAAGTCTCCGTGAGCCAGAGAGACGCTGTAGAAGATGACGCCGAACAGGAGCCAGGACAGCAGGAATGTGGAGCAGAAGACCAGCAGCAGGTAGCGCCAGCGGATGTCCACGCAGGTGGTGAACAGGTCAGCCAGGTAGCGCCGCGGCTTGTCCTCCATGTTGGCGAACACCACGTTGCACTGGCCGTTCTTCTTGACGAAGCGGCTGCGTAGCTGGCTCCGACCGGAAGTGGAGATCTTCCCGTTGAAGCCAGGGCCCGTGACTGCAGTGCTAGAGGCCCCGGGGCTCTGAGACAGCAGGCGGGGGGAGACGGGCGAGTGCAGGCGGGCGGAGCCATGGCCGTTGTGGAGGCCAAGGGTGGAGATCTTCAGCCGCTCCTCATCTGGAGACACGATGCTATACCTGAGACAGAGAAGACATGAGGGTCAGAAAATGAGTGCCTGAGGCTCAAATGAGAAATAATTGAGGCTTTGAATTATAAAAACAAAAAATTATTTAACATCCCAGAGATGATTATTTATTAGTCAGGTGTGTGTCCTGCTCAAACGTCTCCTGTGTGTAGCATTAGTGTCCTCCACATCTCCTCCAAAGCCTTCTGTTGTGTTCTGATGTGATTTCTGACTGTTGTAGCCGTGTAATAACTCTAATCATTTAGTGTAGTGATATGGAGCTGTAGTGTGCTCTAAACCTGTTGGAACTACTTTAGCTGTACCAAACACCTGAGAGTAACCATCAGCCAATCAGAATTCAGCATTCAGTAGATCTGCTATAAATTTAAATAATTGGCAAAATTGATGCGTTTAGCAGCTGATTATTGAACTGACATAAATCATCACTGCTGTCCTCTGAGTGAGTCTGAGTTCATAAATGATCAACAGTCTTAATTTTCCTGTCTGAATAAACAGTGCTGTAAAGAGATCTTCTCTTCTCATCAACAGAGAAGTGTTTTCAAGTCAGTCGTTCCTCTCTTGCTGTAGTGTGTCAGTCTGGACTGAAGTTGTTCAGAGACTGCAGCAGAGGAGGTGTGAATCACACGCTTTCAGCTAAAAAACAGGATATTTCTGAAGGACCATTTCAGTTTATGCTGTGGCCCTGTAAAACACTTGATTCTGATTGGCTGATGAGCACTCCAGGGTGTTTGTGCACAGCTCTCTCTCTGTGTGTGTGTGTGTGTGTGTGTGTGTGTGTGTGTGTGTGTGCTGGAGGACAGGTAAAGAGCTGTAATCTGGAGGGAGGGTTTGTTCTTGCAGTGACCGTTCTCTAAAGGACAGTTTCTGGCCGCTCCAGATAAACCCTGAGTCACTAATGCGTCCATCCCGAAACACACACACACCACTGATCCTCTTGCATGTCTGAGATCACTGGAAATGGGGAGGACCATCAGTGCGGTCGGGATGGTCCAGTTCTCCAGTGTCCCGCTCGGGTGTATGTGAGGTCTATGAGGGTCTCAGGTGTGTGTTTCTCCAGTTTCTGGTTCGGGATTATGAGGGAAGGCCAGTCATTTAGCCATATCAGGATAGAGGTCAGTGTAGGTTTAGGGATTATAACCTGAGTCATCTCTCTCACACAAACATGGGTGATTCTAGAATAGCAGGTACATTTGGCATCTCCAAATGATTTATTTCATTATTATTTGAATTGTAACACACTCTAAAAAAAAATCTGTACTTTTACGGTTTATTTCCAGCAGCTGGGGTACCGGAAAACCCCCCGTAAAATAACAGACATTAAATTACAGAAATTTACTGTAAGGCAATGGCCCTTAAATTACAGAAATTTACTGTAAAAAACAGACATTAAATTACAGAAATTTACTGTAAAATAACAGACATTAAATTACAGAAATTTACTGTAAAATAACAGACATTAAATTACAGAAATTTACTGTAAGGCAACTGCCCTTAAATTACAGAAATTTACTGTAAAATAACAGACATTAAATTACAGAAATTCACATAAATTTTAATTTCTGATAAATTTTTGTAATTTAATGTCCATTATTTACAGTAAATTTCTGTAATTTAATGTGCGTTTTTTACAGTACATTTCTGTAATTACAGTAACATTTCTGTAAACCATGGAAATTATATATTATATCAAGTTTCCCCTAATAATAATGTTTGTGTGTGTATTATTGAATGAGATTTTGTGTTGTAAATAAGTGGTTCAAGTGGGTCGAAGGAACCACCCCCCACGACCAAAAACTCCTGAATTTTTGTTATTTTATGTAATTTAATATTCTATAAAATATTTATTATATAATTAATATAATATATTTATATTAATATATATTGTAATAAAGTGTAATTATAAATAACTATGGCCAGTAATTCGAATCCCATGGAGCCTCAAAGCCACAATAATGTACATAACTCACTGAGTGGTACCATTTGAATCTTTGTTGCGACGTCCATACAACACTATCGATCGAAAAAAGCAAGAGGCGGAAAAGGCAGCAGCGGCGTCATTATCGCAAAAATGTGTTAAAAAAGACTGCCAAACAAGGTAAGGCTAGTTACTTACTTCCTAACAGATGAAAATCTGTCCCTATCTATGAGGTTCCCTATCCATTATTGTTTTAAATAACTGTCCGATGAAGGCTTTAATGGCAAGCGGAGTCCTCAGCCATCAGATGTCACTTTGCAGCAAAAGGCGCTAATGCCATCACGTCTGTGTTTTTGATGCTGTTTGGTTACTTCATTAGTTTTATTCTGATCAGATATAAATAAGATCACTCAAACCACTTCAGAAGGTGATCTGGGATGCATTCCCAATGACACTGGACAGGTCTAATCATATTTAGACAAAATTAATATAAATAAAATCAATTATGAGCTGGAGAAAATCTGACCTGTGTCTGAAACACTTGTAGATGCGCTTTTACAGCAAAAACTCTTATTAAAAACATGTTTACTATCAGCATAAAACATGTGCTCTGACTTTTCAGACCTATATAGTCAGGGGGGATTCGGAAAACCCACCCCTCACTGACAGAGGTCCAGAATTAGTCCCATACATGAGCTCATTTGTCATATTTTGACTGCTATGCCACCATAAATAATGAAAATAATCTGATGTCAGAGAAGTCTTCTTTCACTATTGTATTGTTTTTAAACAGAGAAAACATTTTACAGGCAACTTTTATTCTAACTATTGGACCTTATTCCTGAAATAAAAAATGAGCAGTAAAAAGGTGTGAATTAAGCACCAGAAGCGGAGCATATTACATTAATTTGAATATATTTTGGCTATTGTTGATATCCAGGAATTCTCAAATGTACTTTTTTTTACCAAAGAGGCTAGAAAAATCTGAAGAATTCATTATTATTGTTTTATTATTATTATTATTATGTTTTAATGATTATTTTTTATTTAAATAGCCAAATAGTGACTGAGGACAGCTGAATGTGCTGGCCAGTTTGTTTATTGTCTAATAAATGACAGTAGACTACAGTTTTTTTTTACTTTAAAACGTTAACAGATTCCTATTTTTTCCTAATGTTATATGATGCAATAAAGAAAAATGAAAACAACAATTTTTTTAAATACAAACTTATTGCAAATTTTTAGGAAATATTTTTAGTACATCTAAAAGTGCGGTTGTGATGACATCTGACTAGCTAATCCAGCAACAACAAAGAGAACTGCTTAAAATGGCACTAAATGCAGTATTTAAATTTCACTGAGCCATAAAACTGCAAAAGGTCCACTTTTAGAGAGAAAAATAGCCACCCCTTTCACCAGGCTGGTGAATAAGAATGATTAAAGTAAATGATCTAATGTGTTTATATGTACTTTTATATTCTGGGTAAGGCATAAAACAAAAAAAAATGTGCATCAAATAAAATATAGTCTGGTCGACATCTCCCATAATTCTGATAAGTATCTGTCAGTATCTAAGTATTCTGATAAATCTGTCAGCAAATGTAGACAAATTACAGAGTGACAGCAATGTTTTGTCAGCTTAGTCTTCGTCTGAGATAATGGTTGATGGTCACCTATAGCACCCCCCCCCCCCCCCTCCGCAGTAAAAAGTTTGAGAACCACTGCTTTAACAGGCATTGCAACCACCTGGTTGACCTTTATTATTATATATATTTTAAATTGTTGAGTGGTCTCAGTACATAAACTAATTTTGCTCCAATGTTTGGATTGAATTAAGGGGTGCACCTTAAAAGGTTAACTCTTATGCAAACCTCTTAGTGATAAAAGTAAAATAATACAGTTTGAACAAACACTGAACCCAAAACCGCACAAATACTGCATAAATAATAAAAAAATCAAGAATTAAGTAATTAACTTCTTCATATTAAAAATCATATAGTTAAACATGCCTAGTTTACATTTTGGGGGAAATTAAACCACGACAGGTCAGAATTTCCAAGACACAATGAGTTGCTTACTAATTCTGCAGACTATATTATTATTTTTGCTAATTATAATTTAATTTCTGTTCATTTTCCAGTGATTGTTGTTGGTTTCAGTTAGTTTTTATTTTAATTTAGTTTAATTAGTAGTTATTAAATGAATTTTTTACCAGTAGCCTTAGTTTAAATTTTTAGTTTACTAAAATAACTTTGGTAATGAATAACAGATTCTTTAGTTATACTGACTGAAATACACTGAAGAATAAACATGCATTAGTTCAGACTGACTCACAAACCAGCTGATGAAACAAGAGCCCTGTAGTTCAGCATTTTTATGATATAATATACAGAATATACAAAGTTTAAAGGTCATTCTGCTGTCACTCATGTTGTTCAAACCTTTTTTCTGTCTTCAGCTAAACACAATAGAAGATCATCTGAAGAACCGAGAGATTCAATGGCTGATATTTACAGTCGGCATGAGCAAAAATCACAGAGCCGATCTTCACTAAAGCCTCTTTTGTGCTGATTCTCACAGAATGACACCAGTGAGAGTAAATGATGGAGGGACTGTCATTATCATGTGATCTACACCCTAGAAAAATAAACTGTTTCATTGTTGTTTATGTATGTGAAGGTTGAAAAACCCAAAGCATTCACAAACATGAAACGTCAGATGCTCTCTGTGCTGCTGTAAAACAGCTTATATTTATGATTTATCATATGCTTTTTTTTCGTATGTGCGTATGGCCAGTCTTATGATTTTAAGACAGAATTTTGTAGAAAGGAAAAAATAACACAATGGTCTCCCTAGTGTGACTTTTATTTACAGTTTTAAAAAATTGTTGCTGTATTTCATTATAGTCTTCATGACAACACATTGATCTTCAAACAAAAAGTTCAAATCGGACTCTATTTTAAATTGAAGTTCTGACATTATGTGGCAGTAACATTCAAAATTCACTACATTCAAAATTCGCTACATTCAAAATTCGCTACATTCAAAATTCGCTAACATTCAGAATTCACTACATTCTTGCTACCTTCTAAGTTTGCTACATTCAAAATTCAGTACATTTTAAATTAGCTACATTCTCTAGATTCTAAATTCGATACATTCAAAATTCGATATATTCAAAATTTGCTACATTCAAAAATCACAACTTTCTAAATTTGCTACTTTCTAAATTTGCTACATTTAAAATTCTTGACATTCAAAATTAGCTAAATTTAGAATTCGCTACATTCTAAATTCTCTTCATGCTAAATTTGCTACATTTTTAATTCTCTACATTCTTAATTCGCTACATTCAAAATTTTCTACATTTAAAATTTTCCACATTCAAACTTTGATACATTCAAAATTAGATACATTAAAATTCGCTACATTCAAAAATGTCAACTTTCTAAATTCGCTACATTCAAAATTTTTGACATTCAAAATTGGCTACATTCAAAATTAGCTACATTCAGAATTCGCTCATGATCAGAATTCGCTACATTGAAAGTTCGCTACATTCTCGCTACCTTCTAAATTTGCTACATTCAAAATTTGGTACATTCTAAATTCGCTATATTCTACATTCTTTACATTCTAAATTCTCTACATGCTAAATTTGCTACATTTTAAATTCTCTACATTCTAATTTCGCTACGTTCTAAATTCTCTACATTCTAAATTCGCTACATTTTAATTTAATACATTCTAATTTGTCTACATTATAAATTTGATACATTCTAAATTCTCTATATTCTAAATTTGCTACTTTCTAAATTCGATACATTCTAAATTCTCTAGATAAATTTGCTACATTCTAAATTCACTACAATTTAAATTCACCACACTTTAAATTTGCTACATTCTAAATTTGATACATTTTGAATTCTCTACATTCTAAATTTTACATTCTAAATTAGCTACATTCAAAATTCGCTACATTCTAAATTTTATATATTCAGAATTTGCTACATTCAAAATTCGCTACATTCAAAATTCGCTACATTCAAAATTCG
>CAIGQZ010032360.1:1281019-1293277 GCA_903798205.1 Danio tinwini
AAACCCAATAAATGAAGAGAACTCAAACCAGCAGAGTACTGTAAACCCAATAAATGAAGAGAACTCAAACCAGCAGAGTACTGTAAACCCAATAAATGAAGAGAACTCAAACCAGCAGAGTACTGAAAACCCAATAAATGAAGAGAACTCAAACCAGCAGAGTACTGTAAACCCAATAAATGAAGAGAACTCAAACCAGCAGAGTACTGTAAACCCAATAAATGAAGAGAACTCAAACCAACAGAGTACTGTAAACCCAATAAATGAAGAGAACTCAAACCAACAGAGTACTGTAAAACCTAATAAGTTAAGGCAACTCAAACCGTTTGAGGAAACCGATTGCTACAAACTGTTTGAGTTAAAAAACTAGCCTATATGAGTACTGTGAACTTACTCCATTAAATACCTCATTACTTCAACTTGTAGTCATCACCTTCAACACTGAGTTCAAAACTCTATTTAGATGAGTAGAATTAACCTTTAGTCAATTTTGAGTTGACTACACTCATTTCATTTGATAAAGTTGACTGTTGGCTTTTACAGTGCAGTTACATTTATACAACAGTGCTGTCTTGTTCTCGAATCTGAGTGGTTGATAGCTGTTATATTCTGCAATATCAGCACTCACTCAGCCTCTTCACCCTTGTGTATTACTCCGCCCACATAGAGTGACAGCAGATCAATAAACTCACTTCAGTTTGACAAATTTTGCTTTCGGGTGGTTCGAAATACCCACTGACAAAAAGTCTAGAATTTGTCCCATACATGAGCTCATTTGTCCTATTCTCACTGCTATGCCATCAAAAATAGTTAAAATAATCCATCGAAAAAGGCTTTAAGCCCAAGTGGAATCCTATGTTGGGTGTTGCTTCAGTTCAACATCCAGCTGTGCAGGAAAACACAATGATGTAAGGGCTTGACATTAATACCTGCCAAATGCGGGTTAATTTCAGCTGTGGTGGGTAAGACAGGCAGTCCGACAAGCCACTTTGGCTGGTTAGAAATAATTTTGAAATTGTAGTTTTTTTTGAAGAGCAGGGTTCAACAATATGTATGACATGCAAATGTGATCCTAGAATCGAGACGCAGCACGACTGACAAAAATAATTGTGTTACTGCAAGCAAAAAAAAGCAGGCGAATACCGAACCAAAGGATGATCACTGGGTGCACAGGTGATGTGATGCGTGTAAAAAGTGTGCACGCTCCCATTTCTTTTGCACGAAGCAACCGGGCCTGAAAACCAACTAGTGCAATCGGTTCTCTTTGAGAGAGACTGGACAAAAGTGATGCTCGTGGATCCACAGTCCTGCTGCTTTTTAAGAGCTCCAGAATTAATTTTTGTGAGCAGCAGCGGTTGCTGTTTTCGCTTTATTCTTGGAACAGATTATTAATGGGCCTTACGTTACCCGTGCGCACGTGATCATCCTTTTATTATCACATGTTTTACCTGCTTTCTTTTGCTTTCAGTTGTTTTTGTTAATGTGGTTTAATTATCATTTTTTTAACATTAGCATTGCTTTAACAGGAAATTAAGTCCCCATTTATGCGTAGTTAGCTGGTGATATGAGACCTTTAGCCAAGACACAGACTGTGCATAGTTTTAGATACATGACAATAATTATTCTTTTAAATCTATTTTTTTAAGAAACGTTTTGTTAAATAAAAAGTGCATGTATACAGCTATATTTTGCTTGTTTTGACACATTTATGGTCAATCTAGGGCCATATATACTTGCAAAATTAAAGGTTTTGCAAACAAAAAATAAACTATTGAGCAAAAATAAATGAATAAATGAAAATCTCCAAAAATTGCAAAACGAAAATAAATTTTTGAGAAATAAACAATTTTGCTAACAAAAATAAACAACTGCAAAAGGGAAAATTAAGCTTTGAGAAATACAAATAAAACATGCAAACAAAAAAAGAACTGTAAATGAAAATCAAGCAGTGCAAAAAAAACCCAATATATTTATCACCTTTACAAAACCCGTCCAGTCAATTGCAGTGCTCACTTTGATTTGCTTTTTAGTCAACCGTGAGTTTGCGATGCTGTTTACACTTTGCAGTTCACCACCTGCTGTAAACGCCCACGTTCCTTTAACTCCACCCTTTGTCAAATCATGGCCACAAAGTGAAACGCACAGAAACGTGAAGTGCAAAGTAAAAAACAGCATCACAAACTCATGGTTCACAGCTTGATTTTTATTTGCAGTTCTTCTTGTTTGCAAATAAAAAATTTATTTCTCAAAATTAGATTTTTGAAGATTTGCATTTTTTTTTTTTTTTTGCTCAAAACTTTATTAATTTTTTTTGCAAAACTTTCTTTTATTTTGCAAGTATATATGGCCCTAGATTGACTCCATACACATTGTTTAAAATTTATTGCTAAAAATAAATAAAAGTTAAATGAATGAGGAAGCATGTGGACATTTTAGCATGTCAAATTTATGCATATAAAATCTTTTCCCAACAACAAAAGTGTGGCTAGTGAAAATGGTGAGTGGCTAGTAATGTTGGAAATCTACTAGCCACAGTGGCTGGTGATTAAAATGTTAATGTCAAGCTCTGGATGTAAGTGAAGTGTAAGTGATTTAATGCATTTAAATACAGAAAACATTTTACTTTTATTCTAAATCTTAGACCTTATTCTTGAAACTAAAAATGACCAATGGAAAGGTGTGAAGCATTAAAAGCCGACCGATAGTAAAATGAATTTGAATACTCTTTTGGCTATTGTTGTTATCCATGAATTTTCAAATGTACTTTTTTGGTTGTGATTACCATCCGACAATCGATTTCAGCTAAAATACGACTTAAACTGTCACTAAAAGGCAGTATTTAAATCTTATAATTAAACAGTATCCTAAATAAGGCCTATAACCGCAAAAAGGTCCATGTTTTGAGAAACAAAGAACCACCCCTTTTACCAGGCTGGCTACAGGCCTGTTTTTAATTTCAGCACTTGGTCATCCATCAGCCTGTCATACTGAGTAGAGCAAAGACGGTTGATGCTCCCCTGCCACAAGATGGCTACAGAGACCACATAATAAACTCTTAGGGGAGAAAAACTCATCACACAGCTGATCAAATCATTATTTAACAGGTAAGTGACACTTAAGTGGATCTCTCTCTCTCTTGTATGTTGTAGTTCTGTATTTATACCGTGATAATCTTTAGCTTGCTTTGGCTTTTTCGGGCTTCATTATTATGATCTCCCAATTGCAACAGAGAGATACTGGGAAATCTCTGTAGACTGATGACATTTCATGCCGTTCAGCCTTATAATCTAAAAATGAGTGAGCAAAATCAGCTATTTTGTCATCATTTTAGATATTACGCTAGAGAATCATTCAAGCTCTAAAGTGATGTTGGTGAATTAGTAACAACTTCCACTGTTCTGACGTCAGCTGCAGATGTGAATGAACGGTGGAAGAAAGTAGTTCCTCTTACAAAATGCTTTTTAGTCTCTCTGTGTTTGATTATCTTTTTTATACACACGATTATGCCGTCAACCTGATGTATAAACGCAGTCTCACTCGTCTAGCAGTGTGTTATGGCTGTATATCAGCACTGGTGGAACACCAAGACGCCTCCCACCAGTGCCGTACATGCTATGGCTCCATTTTCCCCCACAGTCCAAACACATGCGCTATAGGGGAATTGATGAACTAAATTGGCCGTAGTGTGTGTGTGTGTGTGTGAATGAGTGTATATGGGTGTTTCCCAGTATTGGGTTGCAGCTGGAAGGGCATCCGCTGCGTAAAGCATATGGTGGATAAGTTGGCGGTTCATTCCACTGTGGCGCCCCCTGATAAATAAAGGGACTAAGCCAAAGGAAAATGAATGAATAAATAAATAGGCGCAATAATTTTTTTATGTGAAAAATATAAGTTGGCTGTGATTGGCCGGGACGTTCTGTGAGATCAATTCAGCTTATTTCTGAAATGGACACTTTATTATGCTGTAGCACAGACATTGGGTACTTACAGGAAGTGACATTTTATTACAGTGCGCGCCGTCTGATGCAGAAAATGTGTGTGTGTGTGTGTGTACTTGTTTATGTGGTTTATGAGGATTTGTGTAATGAAATAGGTGTGACGAAAGTGTTACTTTAAGGTGGTTTATGAGGACATGCCTTGTGTCCTCGTAATTCTAAAAGCTTAAAATCCTACTTAAAGGGGTGTTTTCACATTAATTTATTGCCACAGGTTTGCAGGGGTTAATTAGGGCCATAAAATAAGCAGTTTATTCTCTTTAAAATACTTTATGGCTATGGAGAGTCCTCTTAAACCACATATACACTGAAGTTAAAATTATTCAGCCTCATGTGAAGTTTTACTTCTTTTTCAAATATTCACCGATTTCTGTTTAACGGAGAGAAGATTTATTAAACACATTAAAAATTTAATACAACTTTCACTTGAGGGCGAATGATTTTGTCTTCAACTGTATGTGTGTGTGTGTGTACTCTGTGTATATGTGTGTGTGTTTCAGCGCAGGAATGTCTTTTTGTGTTTGTCCAGTATTTTGGCTCCCTCCCTCATGGCTCCTCCCACGACTTTAGCAGCGGTGTTGATTGATAGTGGTGTGGCAGCGATGGCCGCCGCCCTCTGCACCGCCTTCACCTTCTTCCCTTTGCCCTTCCCCTTCTCCATCACCCCTGAGGCCTCCACCGCCCCACGGCCCACCGCCGTCAGCAGCTCGTACCAGAACACACGCTCCGCCCTCCTCCTAGACTCCTCCTCCTCATTATCCTGACTCCGCCCTCCAGTCACAGGCTCCGCCTCCTCTCCTAAAATCCTCTGCTGGATCTGCAGAATGTCCGCCTGGGCTTGCAGGAGCATGTCTGAGGTGTAATGAGATCCTTCATTACGCTCAACCAGCCGATCCACCTTCTGCAGCAGCTCAGACACCTGGGACATATTAGCATATGACGTTAGTCTTGTTTCTCAATCTGCCGCTATGCTGACACACAGGCATTTGCAACTCCGCCCTCTTCTGTAAAGAGCACAATCTCATTAGAATTTAAAGTGACAGTCCCCAAAACGACACAATTAGGATCTAATATTTGTGTGCTGTTTTCAGCTCGAACTTCACACACACTCTAGAGACAGAGAGACGCATTTCACACCTGTAAACAGGGCAGAGTCGGTCACTGTAAAATACCCTTTTCCACAGCTTGCCTAAATATCACGATAATAGTGTATATCTCGATAAAAGCTTCAGCAATGAATCGAAAATGAAGCAAATCTGCCAGTGTGGTCATAGCCTTACCTGTGACCTGTCCTCGTGAGCTTTAGTATTGTCAAAGACGTGGAATCCGCCGGCGCACTCGCTCACAAACTCCCATAACTCCGAGCTCTCCTTGAGGAAGTCCTCCGCCGGTTTGGAGCCGAGTGTGTCTCCGCATGTGAGTAAGATGATGGTGTGTGTGAGCGCGTGCGTGCCAAACATGGCCCGGGTGCAGTGCAGAGACGCGCACTGCTCCGGGGTCAGCCTGCAGGGCCGCAGCACCAGCACAAACACATGCGGCCCCGGGGCCAGCAGACGCACACTGCGGCTCAGCTCCACACGCACTTCCTCCGGGCTCAGACAGGTGTGGAAGAAGCCCGGGGTGTCAATCACCTGCAGGCTCCGCCCCTCAGCCACACCCCCTGCCCTCTGACACCGGCTGGTGACCGACACCGAGGACGTGTCCGTCCAGAACGCAGAGCGACCCAGGAGTGTGTTTCCAGCAGAACTCCTGCCAGAGCCCGTCACACCCAGCAGGACCATACGGAGATCAGAGCCGTCTGACACACACACAGAGACACAGAGACTGGTTGTGATGTATTTGTTTATGTCAAGTTGTCTCTGCATTTAAAAGGTCATAACTGACCAAATGACACTTAATAACAGGTGTCATAAGCATGCATAAAATTCTATTCACATTCATGACGTGTATCACGTCATGATTATAGGGGTTTCATGACTCATGTCTCAGTGGCGCCCCCAGAAACTTTTCTTAGGGGTGGCCAGAAAAGGCTGCACCAAATCTTGGGGTGGCGCGCACACACACACACACACACACACACACACACACACACACACACACACACACACACACACACACAAAGTAATGTTATATTTTGTTTTTAGTAAATTAAATAATGTGGCATTTAATTTATTACTCTTAAAATACTGCAATCTATTCCTAAAAAAATCAATAAATTCAAATTCAATAAAATGAACAAATCTATATTTAGTTTAAAAACACTTTTCATATAAATAAATATCTTTTCAGTTATTTTCACATACTTTTATTGTACAGCATACCGCATATGCCATGTCTAAAATTAAAGATTAATTAATTAATTAATTAAACAAACAAATGAACAGAAGACATTACACACACACTGGCTATACAGACTCTAATGATATCATTTATCCAATATTCCTTTTTGAGCCACAGTATTATTAATACAGCTTCTTCTATTAATGTACCTTAAGGCATACCTGTCAACATTGGGGTGTGAAAATAAAGGATTCGATTGCTTTCCTGACATCCTAACATCGACATGTTGTTATTATGATTAATGATGTGCATATGTCTGTTTAACACGCACTCAAAACCCAGACTTTTGCTCTGCTTCAAATCGCGTGTACAGAATCCATTTGGGAAACAGCCTCTATTTATCACTATGGAGCGCGTCAGCTGACTGTCACGCACCGCTATATGACTGCTCTGAAGACTGCATATGAAGGGGAGACGGCATCAAAAAGGGAATCCTGCCGTTGCTATGTTTATTTCAAAGTGTTTTATGCCTAAAAAAAGGAAAGCACAGAACAGACTCAGAACAGAACAGACATTTAAGAGCAAGGGGCGGCCCCTAGCGGTATGGGTTGCGTATAGGTAGGATTGGCTCTTGCTACACTTCAGAGAAAGATTGAAAATACGAAAGAAATACATTTACGGGATGATAGCGGGATAGAACTGTAAAAAACGGGAGAATCTCTGGAAGGTTCACAGGTATGCCTTAAGGTAAATATTAAGTTGCCATTGCTGTCTATTGAAGGTGTATGCGTGCTGGCAACGAGAATCGGAGAGGGGCAGTGAAACAGCTTTGTCAGTGGCACCAATCAATTCACAATAATTTAGTGGCTGCTATTTATTTATTTATTTATTTATTTATTCATTTTCTTTTTGGCTTAGTCCCTTTATTAATCTGGGGTCACCACAGTGGTATGAACCGCCAACTTATCCAGCATATTTTTACGCAGCGGTGCCCTTCCAGCCGCAACCCATCTCTGGGAAACATCCACACACACACACACACTCATTCATATCTCTGGGAAACATCCACACACACACACTCATTCATACACTATGGACAATTTAGTCTACCTAATTCACCTGTACTGCATGTCTTTCTTTGGAAACCGGAGCACCCAGAGGAAACCCACGCAAGCGAAGGGAGAACATGCAAACTCCACACAGAAACGCCAACTGACCCAGGCGAGGTTAGAACCTGCGACCCAGCAACCTTCTTGCTGTGAGGCGACAGCACTACCTACTGCGTCACCTTTATTTATTTAATTAATTATGATTTATTTATTGAAATATTGTGAATTTACGCAAGTACATTTATAATATCAACAGCAAAATCATAATGGGGTGGCCAGAGATTACTGAGATTACCCCTTGGGGGCGCCCTTGGACAGTCTTATGAACACCCCTTTAAGTAAAGTGTTACCTCAATATTACTATTCATTCGTTCATTCATTTTGCTTCAGCTTTGTGCCTTTATTAACCAGCAGTCGCCACAGCGGAATGAATCACCAACTATTCTAGCATTTTTTTACACAGCGGATGCCCTTCCAGCTGCAACCCATCACTGGGAAAAACCCACACACTCTCATTCACACTCATACACTATGGTCAGTTTCGTTCATCAATTCCCCTATAGTGCATGTGTTTGGACTGTGGGGGAAACAGCGACCTTCTTGCTATGAAGCCACAGTGCTAACCACAGTGTGACCCCTTGATATATTGTATAGATATTATATTTGATATATTAGAGCCTATTCGGTTGATAATAATACGAGAAGAACTAATTAAAATTGTATTTAATTAATAGTGAATATTTCCCAGTGATGGGTTGCAGCTGGAAGGGCATCCGCTGCATAAAACATGAGCTGGATAAGTTGGTGGTTCATTCCGCTGTGGCGACCCCAGATTAACAAAGGGACTAAGCCGAAAAGAAAATGAATGAATGAATGAATGAATAATAATGGTGAATAAAATGTACTATATGCAAAACAGCATAAAGATAAATATGAATGCAATTTGGCTTATTTTTCTGACAGTACTCCAGCATATATGAATAACAAGACGACTTGCTACTGTCTCACTGTATGTCATCCTAACAGCAATCATGATGAATATATATATATATATATAGTACATGTTAGGATGACATACAGTGAGACATAATTGAAATAATCTTGTATTGATTAATCCTGCAGTATTTCTGGCATTGGGTTTGTGATAAAGACCCGTCGGGAACTGATAAACGCGGTCATTTCAGTCATTCTGGGTTTATTTTTACTCACCAGCATCTGCAGTTTGGCTTTCCTCCGCCATGTTTTCACAGACGACAGAGACTTAAAGAGACAAACACTCATTTAACCAGAAGACTACAAACTGTGCGTCTATAGCCAGATTTATTGATTTATTTTTATTACTGTCTCCACATTTGTGCTTTTCAGCGTATCATCGCAATACTTTATGCACTTATTCTGTAATAATGCACATATTTCATAATGCAATATTCATATTTTTCTACAATGTAAAAATATCCATAAAGTTTCCGTATTTCGTATTTTCCGCCTATTTGCGGTTGTGAACTGCATGCGATGTTGATCTCAGCTCTGCCCACTTTTGATGTTGAAAATTCAACATTATAACAGTGACCTTTGTTGACATTTTAGTAGTTTGAAATAATAATATAATGTAAGATAAATAATATATAGAGTCTGTAAAATCACAATGTACTGGCAGTTTATTAGCCTAAATAGTTTTTGTAGCGTAATATACAACGCCAAACTATGAAGATGATGTGCCATAACAAAGTCAAGTTATCACAATCTAAGAAGGCTATTTGAACCCAATTTTAGCCTAGCGCATGCTTTAAAACTGATGTTAGCAGTTTTGAAATTAGCTTGTTAGCATGTGACAAATGTGCTTCTGGTATTTTGATATCATTTGATATTATGAATGTATTAGAATAAAAAAACGTGTTTATTGCTGCATTTTGTGTAAAAGCAACGGAAATGATACCATATGTTTATGTGTTTGGCTGATTGTAAGTTGTAAAATCTTAATCGCTGCGCATTAAATGTAAACAAACTCGCTTGATCCATCAGGAAAATAAACTGATGAATTAATCTGTGGTAGAGCTCCATTCCTATAATTGACCACTAGGTGGGAATCTTATCCAGTGGTTGTTTTGTACCCTGATATTCAGAGTTTTTAGTGAAAGTAAACTGAAATCCTGTGTCCAGTTTGACTTTTCACATGAAGAAGTCATCATGATATCTGTGTTTGTATTTTGTAATAAGGTATTTCGTTCATGTTTATCGATTAAAAAAAGCAATCCATCAATTTAAAGCATAATTCATTAGCAAAGTTGTCCTGTAAGTTCATGATTGATAATGAAAATGTGAACTGAAATTAAAACGCATTTGATCTCTTATCGTTTTAAAGCAATAATAGATTAATAATAGGCCTATGATGGGTAGATTCTGAATAAACCTACAGTTTTTGGCTACTGCAGTCGTTCTTTATTATACATTTACGCACAAAGATATTTATAAAACACTTCTTTAGTCGTGAGAGATCAGTTTCTACTTTATAAATGAAGCCCCTCCTCCTTCAGTGATGCTCCTCCTCCTTCATTGATGCTCCTCCTCCTTCAGTGAAGCCAGGATCGTCAGTTCATAGAATTTAGCAGCATTACTGTATTATTGTATAACTATAATTACAACATAATACAGATTATTGCAGAGGAAAAATAGAAACTATGCAAAGTTACATATAAACATTACGAAAGTATTTAATTCAAATTAAAAGCACAATGAATCGACACTAACATTGTCAAACTATTATTAAACACGTTAATCATGTGACAAGAAAAATGACATGATATAAAAACTCTGGAACTCCAGACAGTGTTAGCCTATTACATACTTTAAACTTTTACATCTGGCTTTCACCTCATTTAATGACGCATTTTACTTCAGTTTATTTATGTAAACACCATTTGTTTATTCCTTAAAATTACCTCTGTCTTTGTCCCGTTTTTCTTCTGTTTCTGCCATTAAACTCCTGCACACAATATTAAATCTCTACTTATAAACCTTATTTGTAGAGTTTATTTTCAAAATTAGATACACGTTTTTATTTTTTTAATGTTTATAAAATGACTGAATTAAAAACATAAATATTATATTGTAAAATATATACAATTTTTTATTATATGTACTATATATACAGTAAATACTATATTATTTGCAATATTTTGGTCACACTTAATTATATATGTTTTATTTTTAAGAAACTTGTAGAAGTTTCCCGTATTTTAAATCTTTGTACTGATTTGATGGGCTACTTTAGGCTATAACACTTTTAAGTATAGAGCTAATATAAATTTTAGAAGAAAAAAGAGACTGTAATGTTGTGCAAAAGGACCGCTGATGTCCAAGTCCTGGATGAGCAACACATATGGAATAATGGGAGCACAGAACGTCAATATTACAACACACAGAACAAAGTTGGAAGAGGTAAGGAAGCAAGGAAAAGTAAACAGGAAGAAGACACGTTCACAAGAATGAGATTTAATCACACAGCACTCAATAGTACATTACACAAGATCAATAAACATGCATGTAACCCAGGTTACTAGAACCATATTAACCTGCCAATAGAAAAGAGAAATATATTATAACACATAGAAAAATAGTTTGCTAGATATATATTTTAATGATAAATAGCTAAATATTATTTGAGGAACATTAATAAATATTAAAGAATAATAATTACTCACGAAAAGGAAAATTAGAGTTAGCTCCGCCCATTAGGATTGCGTCATCACGAGCTGCGGGAGTGAGCTGCGTCTTTACACAGTCCAGAGTGAAACAAGCGGTAAAGGCAAGTACACCCGTCTGCAGCTTGCAGATTGGGGCGGGGCTTAATATGGGGCGGGGCTATATGTGCAGCCCTGCCCATAAGTAACAGTGGGCTGAACTGAACATGTCGCCCCGCCTACAAGTCTTTCATTGGTTAAAGGAAACATATTGACTTTGATGTAATATACTTTCGATTCCGGTTTTCATCACTGCATCGTGAGTACACATCTTATGTGTACATGCCACGAGCTACGTATTATGTGTAATTTATTTAATTAAAGTCCTTAATTCTTTAGCTGTGTGTAGCTGAATAGAAATGTTACGTTTTAAAGCCTTGTAAAAGTTAGGATTGACGTTTCCCAAGGTGATCGTCTTATTCACTTGAATTAATGTAAACTTTAAAGAGTTTTGAGCAACACAGTCTATCAAATGAAGTTTATTGATATCAAAGATATGAACAAAATATATTTTTCTTTGTGGCTTGTTGTCTAATTTATATACACTGATAATGTTATTGCTAAATATATACAATACACAACTTTTGATTTTTTGCCTATTGATCTATACTACCTTCTGCTTGCAGATCATTGGCATTGATATATCCATCACTATGATTGTTGTGGAGCATATTCTCTGTTTTATTTGACCTCAGTTCTTTCTCTCTTTTTTAATGTATGGTGAATGTGAGCTGGGGCATGCCTAGTACAAACATATTTACCTCTTTGAGTTTAACTTTAATATGCTGTATTTTAAGCGACAATTTGGCCAGATTTTTGGCTATTTTTTACAGATGCCACCTGATTCTGCAGCGTATCCTCTTGGGAATTGTCATAGAGGATGGTGATGGGGCATTTCTGCAACTCTCACTGACATGCAGGACCTTCTGAGCCATTGTCAGTGATCCAAAATTCAAGGAGCAGGCTCACTACATCTGGCTGGAAAGTAAGTAATTTATGGTTATTTATTTTAAAATAGTGACTACTGGGGAAAGTGCTTGGCATATTCCATATTTGTTTATCATTGTTTTCATCATAAAGTAATTCTTGTGTGTGTGTGTGTGTGTGTGTGTGTGTGTGTGTGTGTGTGTGTGT
>CAIGQZ010032360.1:1295598-1329772 GCA_903798205.1 Danio tinwini
GCAGAGGACAGAGAGAGAGGACCGGGCCCGGACATGTTTTGTTTTACTTTTGCTTTCAGTTTGACGGCAGTCTCCGTGAGGAGCTGCCGTCCCCTTTTATTAATAAATGTTTATTTAAACAAGCGTCGGTTCTCCGCCTCCTTCTTCCCGTAACTTTATTACAATTTATTATCATGATAAGATAAAGTGGGACAGTAGAGCTGCCCGATTAATCTTAAAAAGATTGCGATTGCGATTCGACTCCCTAGACAATCTTAATTCAGCATTTATACAATTCTGCCAATCATATTTTCAAGTTCAGGAGAGAAGCAAAGGTGTCACAAGTCTTCTCGTTGTTTTACATACAATGTTCTGCAACGTGGACACCTATAAATGGTGTTGAAAGAGTCACATACTGTATTCATAAGGTATAATCCACCCAAACATGTCATTTCTGTTTTCATGTAATGATGTATTCACGGCCGCAAAAACACACATGACGTGAGCCTGTGAACAAAGTCTACTTTAGTGAACGGAACCTGCATAGGCTGTGAATAGCAGCTAATAAAGTTGTAAATAACACTTTACAATAACTGTGGCACAGAGTGATCGTTTGGGAACCGCGCAGGATGTATGAACCACACTTAGCAGTGAAAATGAAACCGAAAACACGTGATGCACATCATTTAAATGATCATATCGCATTTTAGAGTTATGATTACAACAAGCATTTAATATGTTTTTCTTTGGATCACAGTGCTGTGCATGAGAATAAATGTTTACCAGTGTCAGTATCACTACTCTAGCCTATATAATGTTGAATATTATGCAAGAGGGAATCTGATAATGACAAATGTCTCATTTTACCAGTAGAAAAAAAAAACGGTCTAACAATGTTGTCAATGACAGATTGCAAGCACATGTCTCAAACATAATAATTCAACATCAGAATTATGAATAGTTGTATTCTGAAATAACAATAATAATAATACTATTATTATATAGTATTCTCATGGAGTAGACTCATAGTAACCTTTATTTTACATCTACAGAATCGTGAGAAAATCGTGATCTTTATTTTAAGCAAAAAAATCGAGATTTTGTTTTTTTCATTTTAGCCAGAATCGTGCAGCTCTATGGGACAGTATGAAAACACAGATAAAGAGAGAAAGAAGCCATTTCTACATTTACTTTGACTTGTATTTCATTGCAGACAAAACAACAAACATGATTTAATGTGTCCCTCATGATTTTATTGTTTTATTTTAAATAAACGCGGATATCAATGTTGGTTCTTGCAACACATTTCAACAAAAGTTGTGTCAGTAAAGCATTTACCACTCTGTAATGTTGCTGTTCCTTTTTACAACACCTTAAAGATGTTTAGAGACTGAAGACACCAAGTGATGAAGTGTTTCAGGTGTCATTTTGTCCAATTCTTCCAGCAAACAAGTCTTAAGGTGGGCAACAGTACGGGGTCTTCGTTGTCGCATTTCACATTTCAAAATGTGCCACACATTCTCTATTGGAGACAGGTCGGGACTGCAGGCAGGCCAGCCAAGTTTGTGTCCTCTTCCTCCACAGAATGTGGTTTTGCATTGTCTTGTTGAAATATTCATGGGCGTCCCTGGAGATGAAGGCAGCATATTGTGCTCTAAGGTCTCTCTGTGCTTTTCAGCATTAATGGAGCATCACAGAAGTGCAAGTTACCTTTGCCAAGGGCACTGACACAACCCCATATCATGACAGACCCTGGCTTTTGGCTTTTGCTGGAAACAACTTAATGATAATCAAGCACTTTTTCAAGCACCTGTTTTTATTTTCAAGACTGACACGCAGTGTATTGAACACCTGAAATGTATTCTCAGAAATTCATAACAACAGTCCATAGGATCTATCCATTTATACAGATAAAACATTAATAATATAATATTAATAATATAATAAATCGAAAGGGACTACCCGAAAAGAAAATGAATGAATGAATGAATAATAAACCTGTAGTAAATGAGCTTGTGAAATGTTTTTTATTTGTTGATTTTCTCGCAAATGGAAAGAGAACTGAAAATGTGTTCTCAAGTAAAAATACTATTGCATTGCTAAAATAGTACACATTTTAGTAAATAATACTAATATGGAGTAAAAATACACAGAACTCTTCTCTTCTATTTTTGAGAAAGTTAAGTCAAGGAGCAAAGATAAATAATTTCTACTTTAATAGTGAAGAAATCATAATTGTATACAGTCTGAGTCCAGAAACACCATGAGGAGACTTGCAGTTCACTTGAAAACGCCTATTTAAGGCTCGCATGTCCCGTATTTTTTTTTTTGCAATTAACGTTTATATCTGCACTCTCGTGTTAAAGTAAAGCACTCGGTACAATTGCAGAAATGAGTAAATGTACAATACCTGCATTCCCACGCTGACATTCAGACTAATTAGAAGAGAGTGAGAGAGCGAGACGTGTCGGTGTGAAGATTGTCTAAATGATGGGAAGAATGTCTGAGTTTTATTTACTCTTGTTAATAACATAGACATCTCTATGGTGAAAACATCAGAAAAGTAACAAACAAGCCAATTTTCCAGGTTTTCCAGCATTTGAATTTCTTTAAGTCAAATTCAAGCACTTTAAGGACCTTGTGCGAACCCTGATGATCCTTTTATTCTTTGGTCTGGAGCACATGGCATTCATTTCTCCCAACAAATGCCTGAAATACTGATTCATCTCACCACAATACACGTTTCCACTGTGCGATGGTTCATCACAGACACCTCTGAGCCCAGTAAAGTTAACGGCACTTCTGGACACTGTTAACATAGGGCTTCTTTTTGGCACAGAACAGTTTAAACTGGCATTTGTTGTTGTAACTATGTATTGTGGTGCTTGACAAAGGTTTCCTGAGACTGGAAAACACGGCTGTGAAAATGGCTCTGGAGCGGATAAACTCAGAATCTCACTGCTGTACGAACTGCCACAACCTTCTACAAAAGATTGCAGTTCTTGAAACAAAGTTACTTGCGATCCGCCCAGAACTGCCGGAACACACAGGACTGCTTTATTGTGGACTGTCACAGCATACAGCCGGTGAGTCCCATAAATCTACTCCAGCTACTGTTTTGAGGACAGAAAAACAGAATGAAACTATTGAAAATGAGCGAAACAAATGGCATAAACAAGGTGTGAGACCAAAGGGTACTCGCAGGGTCAGATCATACGCTGCTGCATTGGCGTGCTCTACCCCAAATACAGCTTAGACTCAAATACAGCTTAAGAACAGATATGAAGTTCTCAGTAATATGGGTGAAGAATCCCCAAATGCAGTCAGACAGAGATCGCATGACTCAGCAGCTAATTCTCCACGAAACAGAGGCTCAAGGCCGACTAGACAGCTGCATTCTGCTCCGATCGCACCTGAGATAGGAACACTAGTTGTAGGAGATTCAATTCTGAAAAAGCACAAGACTGCAAAACGGATCATCATCCATGTGGGGAAAAATGATATTTGGAAGGAACAGTCAGAACTGCTCAAGAAAGATTTCTGTGAGCTCTTGGAAACAGTTGAAAGATTAAAGATTCAGCCGTTCATCAGTGGACCACTCCCTGCAAGAGGGACAAATATAGTTTCATGGCTTCTTGGCCTAAATGTATGGCTGCAGAAAACATGTAACAGGAAAGTACTGAATTTTATTAACAACTTCAATCTCTTCTGGAACCAAAGACAACTGTTTGTTGAGACAACTGTTTGTTGAGACATCAGACGGCCTTCATCCAAACAAACTTGGTGCAAAAGGACAACATCTATTTCTCCCTCCATCATCCATCGGCTGTGTATGCCACTAAATTCAACCTAAATGGCACACACACACCTAGCAAATGTCCGGATGACCACAGGACTTTCCTGAGTGGATTTGTGGCTGACGCATCCCACAAGGACAGCGATAACACCACGCAGACACAGCAACCACTGATAACGGACAAACTGCTGTCTGAGCCCTGCACACAGAGAGACTGTGATGCACCAGAACAGCACCAACTCTCCGCACTCATGGATGATCTCCAGGAAAACAGCCAGGTCAACATACCTCAACAGCCAGAAACCCCAGACCCACAGCCTCTGTCACCAGACACATTCTCACTGTCACCTTGCTCGCCTCTCTTGAATTTTTCAAAAAAGATGGAGGAACTGGTGTTTGCTGGAACTGAAGTCTCACACTCCATTGCCGCAAACCCCCAGTTAGCAACCAAAAAAAAGCGGCCTGCTCCACAACCGCCTCAGAGCCCACCTGGAAGAGCCCTCTGACTTTTACCACACCGCCAGGTCAACGCCCCATCTTCAGCTGGTGAACACAACAGCTCACAGTTATGTGTGTCGGGGGCCTGCTTAGATAATAGTGTTTTTATCAGATGTTTTCAGAACAAACAGGAAGTGTGCCTGTAGCTTTATCTTTGCAGATATGTGTTGTAATATGTGACAGAAAACCGAAGACTTCTTCAGGCCGTATAGCAAACCATTCAAATCTGGTGTCTATTAAATGTAAATCTGAGACTACTGTAGGGAAAACAGCTAAAACTGTTAAGTTAGCACTTTTAAACATCCCATCACTTAACAATAAGTCACTTTTAGTCAGTGATTTTATCAGCACAAATTGCCTTGATTTTATGCTTCTAAATGAATTATCTACAGACCTCCAAAATATTCTTTTATTGATGATTTTACAGAGCTGTTATCAATAGTAACCTCTGAGTTTGACTATTTTATTATTGCTGGGGATTTTAATATTCACATTGATAATCCAGAAATCAATGCTGTAAAGGAACTCATGACTGTTTTTAACACTTTTGATCTGACTCAGCATGTTCAAGGACCCACACACAATCGTGGACACACTCTTGATCTACTTATAACTAAGGGTCTACACATTTCATTGATTGTTGTTTAGGATGTTGCACTATCTGATCATTTCTGTATTTTCTTTGATATATTGATCACTCCAGCCATTGAAGACAGATCTGTCTCTGTCAGAAAAAGATGCATAAATGAGAACACTAGTAAACAGTTTATGAAGGCCATATCGCTAGCACCAAGCATATCTGCAGACTCTGTTGATTCTCTCCTTGAGTTGTTTAACTCTAAAGTTCAGAATGTCATAGATGGCATTGCTCCTGTTAAAATCAGGAAGAAAACAGGGATGAAAAACGGGCCTTGGAGAAAATCAACAGCAGTTCAAATGATGAAAAGACAGAAAAAGCTGAGCATATGTGGAGAAAGACGAAACTAGTAGTCCACTATAATATCTATAAAGACAGTCTTCATGCTTTTAATGTGGAACTAAAAACCGCTAGGCAGACTTACTTTTTCAACCCTTATAAACAGCAACTTAAATAATGCGCGTACACTCTTTGCAATGGTAGAGAGACTCACAAACCCCCCCAGTAGGATTCCCAGTAAACTACTCTCGGAAAGTAAATGTAATGAGTTTGCTCATTTCTTTCCTGATAAGATCAATAATATCAGAAAGGCAATCAGCTCATCCAATCAGCCAAGTTGTGTCGACGTCAGACAAGCTCAACCACAACTTAAGAAATCAGACATTATGTCTGATCTCATGGCAATAATGGTAAAATCTTAGAAGAGATCATGCAAATTATGAAAACATCAACCTGCAGTCTTGACACGCTCCCCACATCATTCTTCAACACGGTGTTTAACTGTCTAGAAATGGATCTCCTAAAAGTGGTAAATGCTTCACTTCTCTCAGGGATTTTTCCAAACTCACTTAAATCTGCAGTTGTTAAACCCCTCTTGAAGAAGAGCAGCCTGGATAACACACTATTGAGCAACTACAGACCAATCTCAAATCTCCCTTTCATTGGAAAAATCATTGAAAAAGTTGTTTTCAACCAGGTTAACACGTTCTTAAACTCCAAGGGGTGTTTAGACAATTTTCAATCTGGTTTTAGAGCACATCACAGATCAGAGAGCGCTCTTATAAAGATAATCAATGATATCCGCCTAAATACAGATTCAGGCAAACTAACAGTGCTGGTATTGCTCGATCTCAGTGCTGCATTTAACACTGTTGATCACAGCATACTTCTGGATAGGCTGGAAAACTGGGTTGGGCTGTCTGGGACAGTCCTCAACTGGTTCAGATCTTATCTTGAAGGGAGAGGTTACTATGTCAGTATAGGTGACCATAGGTTGAGGTGGACACCCATGACATGTGGAGTCCCACAATGCTCGATTCTGGCACCTCTCCTGTTCAACCTTTATATGCTTCCTCTGATCCAAATAATGAAAGAACCAAATCTCCTACCACAGCTATGCTGATGACACTCAGATCTACTTAGCCTTACTGCCTAATGACTACAGCCCGGTTGAAACCCTCTGCCAATGCATTGATGAAATGAACAGCTGGATGTGCCAAAACGTTCTTCAGTTAAACAAAGAGAAAACTGAAGTCATTGCATTTGGGAACAGAGATGAGGTTCTCAAGGTGAATGCGTACCTTGGCTCTAAAGGTCAAACAAAAAAAAATAAGGTCAAGAATCTTGGTGTGACTCTGGAGTCAGATCTGAGTTTTAATAATCATGTCAAAGCAGTTA
Source organism: Danio tinwini (assembly GCA_903798205.1). Classification (NCBI taxonomy): domain Eukaryota; kingdom Metazoa; phylum Chordata; class Actinopteri; order Cypriniformes; family Danionidae; genus Danio; species Danio tinwini. The sequence goes on from CAIGQZ010032360.1 coordinate 1,302,186, forward strand.
GTAAATCAGCATACTATCATCTCAAAAACATTGCAGGAATCAGATGCTTTGTTTCCAGTGAAGACTTAGAGAAACTTGTTGATGCTTTTATCAGCAGCAGGGTGGATTACTGTAATGGACTCCTCACCGGCCTTCCCAAAACGACAGTCAGACAGTTGCAGCTCATCCAGAACGCTGCAGCCAGGATTCTGACCAGAAGCAGGAAATCAGAGCACATCACACCTGTCCTCAGGTCCCTACACTGGCTCCCAGTTACATTCAGAATAAATTTTAAAGTATTATTACTTGTCTATAAATCACTAAATGGTCTAGGAGCTCAATACATTACTGATATGCTCACTGAATACAAACCTAATAGAACACTCAGATCTCTAGGATCATATAAACTAGAAACTCCAAGATTTCAGTCAAAGCAGGGTGAATCGCTTTCAGCTACTAACAGCGCCCCCTGCTGCTGGAATCAGCTTCCAGAAATGATCAGATGTGCTCCAACATTAGGTACATTCAAATCAAGACTGAAACACATCTGTTTAGCTGTGCCTTTACTGAATGAGCACTGTGCTACGTCCGACAGATCGCACTATTGTGTCTTTCTCTTCTTTTTCATTCTTTTACAACCTGTTTTAACACATTTTTTATCTGTTTTTTATCTGTTTTTTTATTATTATCTGTTTTTTTCTTTTTTACACTTGTCTTTTTATTCTTGTTTATGTAAAGCACTTTGATTTGTCACTGTGTAGGAAATGTGCTTTATAAATAAACTTGCCTTGCCTTGCTTAAAGGACTAGACCTTTCTTGGATGCTGCTTTTGTACCAAACCATGATTACAATCACCTGTTGACATCACCTGTTCATTATTATTTTACCAATTTACCTGATTACTAGCCTTAAACTGCTCCTGTCACAACTTTTTTTGGACTGTGTTGCAGGTCTGAATGACAAGAAAAGATGTATTTTAACAAATTAAGTGAAGTTGTCCAGACAAAACATGACATTTTGTATTGTGTCTGTAATAAAATACAAGTGAAAGTAAATGTGGAAATCACTATTTTCTTTTTTAATTGTGTTTTCCATACTGACCTAACTTTTTCTGATTTGTGAATGAACTTAAGTCTGAGTCTTTACTTCAATTTTAGAGCTTATTGAAGAGAATGAGGAGAGTGAAGATGATGAACTAAAAGCTGGGAAAACACCTCATTTACAGACTGAAGACACTTTAATGATAAGAGACAAGAATCATCTGACCTGCAGTCAGTGTGGAAAGAGTCTGGCAAGCAAAATAAGTCTTAATGAACACATGATGATCCACACTGGGGAGAAACCTTTCATATGCACTCAGTGTGGGAAGAGTTTCAGACGCTCACGTTCCCTTAATGAACACATGAGGATCCACACTGGAGAGAAACCATACACATGCACTCAGTGTGGGAAGAGTTTTACACACTCATCATGTCTTAATGAACACATGAGGATCCACACTGGAGAGAAACCATTCACATGCACTCAGTGTGGGAAGAGTTTCAGACTCTCATCATCCCTTAATGAACACGTGAGGATCCACACCGGACAGAAACCATACACATGCTCTGAGTGTGGGAAGAGTTTTACACGGCAGTCACATTTAAGACGACATCAGAAGACCCACACTGGTATAAAAGAGTATATGTGCTTTGAGTGTGAGAAGATTTTTTTGACAACTGCAGATTTGAAACGGCACGAGATGATCCACACTCGAGAAAAACCATTCACATGCACTCAATGTGGGAAGAGTTTCAGACTCACACACTCCCTTAATAAACACATGAGGATCCACACCAGACAGAAACCATACACATGCTCTGAGTGTGGAAAGAGTTTCAGACTCTCATCATCCTTTAATAAACACATGAAGATCCACAGTGGAGAGAAACTGTACATATGCACTCAGTGTGGGAAGAGTTTCAGACAGTCATCATCCCTTAATGAACACATGAAGATCCACACTGGAGAGAAACCATTTACATGCACTCAGTGTGGGAAGAGTTTCAGACTCTCATCATCCTTTAATAAACACATGAAGATCCACACTGGAGAGAAAATGTACATATGCACTCAGTGTGGGAAGAGTTTTAGACAATCATCATCCCTTAATGAACACATGAAGATCCACACTGGAGAGAAACCATTCACATGCACTCAGTGTGGGAAGAGGTTTAGACAATCATCACATCTTAATAAACACACGAGGATTCACACTAGAGAGAAACCATTCACATGCACTCAGTGTGGGACGAGTTTCAGACGTTCATCATCCTTTAATGAACACATGAGGATCCACAAAGGAGAGAAAACCCACAGATGTGATCAATGTGGGAAAGCATTTTTGAGGGTTTCAGTGCTAAAAGTCCATGTCAGAACTCATACAAAGGAGAAGCCTTATTCATGCTCTGAGTGTGGAAAGAGTTTTACAAGGCAGTAACTATTAAGACTACATCAGAAGATCCACACTGGTGTAAAAGAGTGTGTGTGCTTTGAGTGTGAGGAGACTTTTATTACAGCTGCAGAACTGAAACCAGGGGATTTACACTGGAGAGAACCGTACAAGTGTTCACACTGATTAGAGATTCAGACCCCGTTTACACTAATACGCTGCTAAAATAGACCAAAACTGTCATTATTTTAAGGGTGTCAAAATTAATTGTTTCTTTATTGCACTGCGATGCAGACGCGGACAATTCGGTATCGTTTAGTAATAATCATAACCGGTTATCATGTAGTGAAGTCATTTATCTAATATGTGCTATGTTGCCGTAGCTTACTGTACGTTCACACCGAAAGCAGCGAGAGCGTCAAAGTAGCCGGAAGTCATTCATTTTCAATGGGAGCCGGCGGCGATAAGCGGCGAGGAGCAGCACAGCGCGTCTTCGCCGGTGTGGGCGTCGAGGAGAGTTGACATCAAGTCAACTTTATGGTAATGAGCTGTGACGCGGTTCGGCGGCAAGCAATCAGAATGTAGAAGTCCACCGCTTGAGAGGAATCCAGAGAACACAGTCACTGTGAACTTTGGTTCCGACCACAGTTGTTCCCAAGGGTTTTAATATTACGTTTGCCAGATTTCCAATTATTTGCAATGTTTTTCTTACAGGAACAAACATTAAAAAGTTATTGGCGAGTTACTGATGTGCATCAATGTTATATATATTTTTTTCTGTAAAAAAGCGGGAATCTCATGCGACAAAACGGTATGCTTCAGAATATTTCAGGCATAAGGACACATTGGATAATTAAGTGGAGCAAAGCCACACCACATGCAACTAGATCTTCTGTAGTTTAATGAATTTTATAATAAGTATGCAACATCTTCATGCTAGAAAGCATGTTTTATGCGGGAATGTAACTGATTTGCTGATATGCTGCAAGGGCTCCTTTAAATACAAGATCAATGTAACGAATTGTGATGCTCTCGCCGCCAGAGGTGAAGGCAGACAGCGTCGTCGCCAGGGCGGTCAGAGCGACCTTTGACGCCCTCGCTGCTTTCGGTGTGAACGTACAGTTACTATGGCGAGGGAGGCGAGTGCAAGTGTTTACAGCGCTCCAACTACTTCAAAACGCAGAAGCTGTGCACAGTTTCACTGCGTGTGTGTTTGCTGGACAGTCTTTCACTGACTCTTACAGCAGAAGCCCCTATTTCACTGCGGTTGAGAGAATGAAAGTAAACTCCATTTCTCTCTCTCTCTCACTGTGGCCCGTTTGACCTGCTGGCGTGACTTTTCCTCTCCTCTCGGCTGTTACAGAGATACTTCTGGATACAGACACGAGCGCGTGTCTGCAGAGTTTTCTTTACCGTGTTTATCAAGGATCAGCTGTGTGATCGGCGCTGCCGTTTATCATTAGGTGCGTTCCACATGAAGCACGACCGCAGGCCGGTGATCAACAAGATTAGCCGAGCGCAGGCGGGGGCAGAGTTGAAAACGGAGCCGTCAACCCGGACACTTCAGGGGCTCAAAGTTGCTGCAGTCATGATGACCGATCACATGGCGGGATCATTTATTCATTTATTTATTGAAAGAACAACAAAAGATTTACAGTACAGATAAATCAGAATACAGCCTCTATAAACTATAGTTCATTCTTAAACAATAAGGGAATTATGAACTAAATTTAAGTAGCCTACATAACAAACACATGAGAAATAAGGGGAAACCAGAGGGCACATAATAAGGAAATAAATACCCACGAATAGGATTATTTTTGATAATGAAAGCATTTTAAAAAAAGCACTTTAATCCAAAAAGATTGAACAAAATGACCAAAATAAATGAGCTGCACTTTAAGTAGACATTTCCCAGAAAGAGCAGCTACATCAATGACACTTTTAACATTTCTGCATAAACAGCTTAACAGGAAATAAAATATTTTATAATCATATATTTTTATATTTAATAAAATATTTTTTTACTTAATTTGTTAAGAAATCTTCATAGTGGTCTCAGGATCAACGGTGATAATTATTAAATTACAAGTCTGTAAGAGTTATTTGAGTTAATATTCAGGTTATTTACTAAAATATATCATTTAAATTGTTTATGTAGCTGAATACAGTAGTGTGTAAAAAAGGCAGAATAAACCTGTGCAAACAATCTAGACATTATAAACAAAGTTATTTAACAAAAGATGATACTGCAGTAGTCTTTTAATAAGCATGATGTGTGTAAGATAGAGATGGTCTGAACATTTAATTGTTTGTTTTGAAATTTGCGAGACGGAATTTGTCCAATAATGAATGCGAAACACACGTTATTGTTGTCATGCTGTGAACTTGGCCAATCGTGTAAAATCCGTGTTGTGATCTTAGCTCCAGCAGGCACTCTTCAGTATTGCACTGACTGAATCAAGCTGCGGTCACACTAGAGTTTGAGAAATTCTGTCGTACGGTGCTGCGTAAAGGGGCGGGATTAAACAAGATGATCAGACATTAAAAAAAGCAAGTGATTGTTCCATCTTTTAAAGTTCTGTTCAGAGAGGTCATGTTTTGATCCTGGATTGGTCTCACGCAGTCAAGTAATTTTGCAGGTCAGAGTTCACCAAGCTTGAACTTTGCACCGCAGCAACCTGCGAAACTCGACGCATGACCCTGCGTTTCCGGTCTGACGCATTTGTGCGTGTATGAATGAAAGTCTATGGAGAGAAAAGTCCAGTGTGACGGCAGCTTTAGTCGTCTGATCTCGGAGCGCTGTCGCGGCACTTTGATGCCACATGTGACAGTCACGTGGCGTCGGCGCAGCATCAATCCGGACAACATTTCTAACCAGCATGCACCACTTTAAGACAGATTTCCATCGATCTGCTCTGCGCTGCATGAAGTCAAACGCACCTGGTGTCACTCATCTGTGAAGAGCGCCAGCGCGTAAGAGCCAATCGCAGCCCTTTCTGTTGACCGCGTGACCAATTAAAGGGGTGTAGAAGAAAGAAAAAAGTGTTCAAGAAAGAACTTGCTAGACAAGGCTTAGAAAGCAAGCGGGATATTTATATTTATTTACTATATATGCTTGTGTTGTTTAAAGGTACAGTTTATATATCCGACTGTTTGTATTAAAGGACGAAATTGTATTACAAATAGTATATAAATATAAATATGTTTATAAATTTTAAAACAAGAATTGCTGTGAATAAACTGTGCATGGAAAGCATCGTCAATGCACCGTGATGCACCGAGATATCTTATTGTACCAAATCGATGGCATGATAATCGTAACCGAACTGTGAGACCAGTGTAGGTTCACACCTCTACATTATTTCATCAAAAATAAAAGTGACTTAATATTATTAACTTTGTTAAACTGTCATATGAAGTCAGTGTCACATGTTCAATCGTGAGGTGATGGTCAATTGTCAGCTCTCTTGGTCGTCAGGTCGTGTGATGTATGTTGCTGAACTGTATTTAAATGTTATAAATATAAAAACACCACATTTTGAAATGTAACTGCAGTATGTCAGTTTAGTTTATTTGTGTGTGCTGCGCTCATAGACTGTAGAAAACGCCGCTCATTTGTTTGATTTCTCCTCGAGAAGCTGCGCAAGCCTCATAAGGTCCTTGCACCCTGACTGAGTCCGAAACTGTCGTATTCGTTTTTTTCATATTCGTCATATTCATTTGGTGGCTCTCAATAGTCAAAAACACCCCTCAAAATATTTGCTATGCATAGGCATGGGATGATCACCGTTTTCAAGTTATACCGCGGTTTGGAAAATTTTTATTTACATATATATTTTTTTTTATTTTTTTTAGCACAACAGTATTTCCAGCAGAAAATATATCCAAAGATGCCATTTTAAATTGTAAAGAAATCTGTGTTTTTTAAACTAATAAAGATCACAAAAGTCAATCATTAATTTGACATGTTTACTGCTCCAAAATATTACACATTTAAAAAAAAAATATATATATATATATAGTTTTCTAAAGGGAAAAAAGTTTTAGTTTTTTTACCCAGACATTTAAAAAGAATATATTTTAGAGCAGTAATCAAAAAAAAACATGAAACCCTGGTATTTTTATCCAGGGTTATCATACCGTCAGAATCTTATACCGGCCCATGTCTAGCTACGAATGCGAAAAATGCAGAAAATTGAACCATCCGAATTGATTTTTATGACGGACAGAAGTTGCAGAGGCTGCAAACGTATAAAACGTAAGGTTGTATTTAATTTATATGTATAAAACGAATAAACTAGTCAGATTATAGGCTACAGTTAAAGCTTTCCTTTAGTGTTAGTGAAATACACGCACGCACACAGCAACGCACACACAAACATGTTTAAATACATTAATGTTGTTAATCAATAAATAATACATTTTTGTAACAAACAAAACTTGGAGATATTGCTTTCACTGTAAAAATGTAATGATTTGCCAATGCAGAGAGTACAGCCACCTTTCCCCCCACTTCATGCACTGATTATAACACAAACAAATCATCCTCCTGGCGACTTTTTTTTTTGTCAAAAGTAATAATAATAATAATGAGGGCCTAAAAATAATAGCCTAGGGCTATCTATCTATGCAAGGTGGTGTTTAGAATGGGGGGTGCACATGGTCCCCAACTGTAATGAACCAGCTTTGGGGGGGCCCAGCTTGCAAAAGGTTAAGAACCCCTGGGTTACGCCTTCCGTCCACACTACGCCGGAGTTTTCGAGCATTGGAAACTGAGTTTTTTGGAAACGCTGAAGGGGCTGTTTTCATTTTTATTACTCAAAATACTCAGTCTTGCATCCTTTATTTGTAAGTTCAGACTTCACAAGTTTGATATAGAAAACAAACTCCTGAGGACACGTCGGGTAAATCTTCAAAGGGAACAGTGTACTGTATAACCTCATTCACATCACCGTGCAGGCTACACTGCTTCACTATCTTAATTAAATGAAGACATGATATAAGGAACTGCCTATTTTAATTTTGGTATTAGCAACTTGACAGACACCAGAAATGATGAGGCGTCATGTAGCTGCATATTTATATGAGCGTCATCTTTACTGTATGCATATTAATAACAAAACAGAGCCTATAATGGCCCCTACCATTATATTAGGGGGGCGCCCCACCCTCCCAACGGCTTTCCTCGCCCCCCTTGAAGTCAAGTTAATTTTATTTACTATATATAGCCGTGTGTGATATCTTATTTATGTAATATCTTATTTATCTTGTTTTCAAATTTCTGCTTTCTGAATCAGCCACTCTGCCGTATGGGAATGAGAGTGCGTGCCACATCTGACAGGCGAGTCATTTTGAACGAATCTTTTGTATGACTCGAGAACGATGAGCCCTCTCACACATGCACACATTTGTGCAGGTGGAGCAGAAGATTAGTCTTTTATCGGCTTTGAGTCGTTCGTTCAGCATGTGGAAGACAGAAGCCAGTCATATGCATTTAGAGCCGACTTGAAAAAAGATTTGTTCATCTCAATGAACGAGACTCAAGGGTCCGAGTCAGTAAAATGATCTGAACTTCCTAGCATTACAGCGGAGGACAGGCTTTGACCCAACTTAGCTGTCAATGCCTGTACGAGACTTTATCTTGGTAAGCCAGTAACTACACTCTTAGGAAAAAGAAGTGTACTTCAATTTTTATGAGTATACTTTAAGTATACTGATATCTGTGTACTAATGGCGCTTGAGACAAACTGGCCCACTTTATAGTTTTTAAATTCATAGTTTTCTATAAGTTTAAAATAGCTTCTATTGCCCTGACGGTCCCAGTCTGCAGTGAGACTTCTCAACCATGAACAGGGTAATAAATACTTTTAACAACAGCATTTCCTGCTTTAAGCTAAATTTTGCCAATGTATTTGCAGGTCAAGTCAAATTATGCTTTATTAAAAAGCGTTAACTTTTAGCTTGTACGGTTGTACTGTTCAAAAAAAGTTATTTACTGCTGTCATTAAAAGAAACAAATGAACACCATGTCTCCTTATGTTTATTTCGGTGTCAGTCTGAACAGCCGCGCCGCACCCCCAATCCGCAAAGGGTTCCTAGCACGGCAAAAGGGTGCCAAAAGGCAGAGGCAGACGTGCAGCTGAACGCTATTGGTTTACAGAGATACGTCACTTGCTCCTTCAACAAGCCAGAATGTAAACAAAGGAACGCCATGCTTTAAATACACAGCCGAGACTTTACACCGTAATAATATATACATATAATAACAAGCAATGGTCAAGCAATGGTCTTGATGAACCGCCACAAAGTCAAGAAGAAGAGCAGATTTACCCTGTGCCCTGTAGTTTTTTACAGCCTGTATAAAGTGTGAGCGGTTTTGTTTTCTTGCTTGTGCTCATGTGCACATCTATATTTACGCATTATATATTTAGTGAACCATGGCTGCTGCTCCACAAAATAGCAAGAAAAGCTCATAGCAAAGTAAAGGTAAATAGTGATCGAGCGCCAACTTGAAGAAATGCAGAGAATTTCATATTTCCTCCCTGAGACATTTAAAGATCTTAACATAAATCTGAATGATATTTGAACAACGGTGTGAGGGAGCTGGAGCTTTCTCCGTCTCCAAGTGCTTTAATTAAATCATTTCTGTATGCGCTGTAACTCTTGTCAGTGTCCTTCTTTATGGTCTTTCTACATGACGGTAGAAAACTAACCCTCAGTCTGAATTAAAAGAAGTCAGTAGATGTATTTAAAATTAATAAAGTTAATTAGGACCAATTAAAATAAAGCTTAACCATTATACACACAGATAAAGTTATGACGGTACAACACACTGTACCAGAACACCTTACATTTCATGGTGCAATTAATGGACATTGATGTTTTGCCGGGGTTTTCCATATATTTCACCATTTTATTCCGCTATCATACAGTTTAATTATTTCCCATACTTCTTCTCTTTTTAATCGCTCTATGGCAGTAAGGTGTCAGTAACATCAACAAAGCTGTTTAGTTTATGTTTTCATCTCGTTCGTTATGCTGATCATGTGTAAATCAGGTGTAAATTCCCCTATTCAGCTGATTTTGTTGGTGTCAACAGACCCGGGTTGTTTCATCATATTCTGTGACCATCGAAATCTGTGACCCTAGAGGGCGTAGCTGCGTAATCTACGCAAACTGCGTTTATAGCTATTAAACCAACGATGGCAAAGTGGATAGAAAACTTTTGTTTAGAAGAGCTGTTTATTCTTATTCAGATCTTAAATGCTTACTTGCTAGCCCAGAATACACGAGTTGTTTACATGTGCGTCAAATTTAGGCTAAAGTACGTGCGAGAACCAGACACCTTATCAAAACGTTAATTTCTCACTGTATAACCATTTATGTATACTATATTAATCGCGTATATATATTGTTTACGTACATCAAATGTACATAAATCTGTCTTAATACTGTTAATATTATATTTAATATTTATATAAACATTATATTATATACACACACCCATACATATTGTTGTGCTTTTACTTTATGACACTATCGGTGTATTAAGTGTCCGTGGAGGCGTGAAAAAGGCACACAACTGAAATCCATACGTTAAGTCACAAGGGTAATGCTCTCGCCCAGTGCAGAGGGGTTTCTTAACCATCCACACTGGATCCTGTGAGCATACAACTAAACTAAAAATTACACACAACAGTTAACTAACTTCCCGCGTGACAACACAACAGCATGGGATTGGTCAATGCACAACTTGTGACTTAACGTACAGTAGCTCCGGTTAATAAAAGTCCTCTTTTCTTTTAATTACTAAACACTACAACAATATATATATATATTATATCATTGTTTTATGGTCAAGAATTCTGGTACTCTCTACATTTTACCCCCCAGAATTACTGTTATGTCGTCCAAATTGGCTCTGGTGGTGTTTAATCTCCTCAGCTTTGTACTGTAGCAACTTTATTTTGACATGAAATGAACAGCAACAGAAATACAGCAGGGTCACCAAATATGATAAGGCTGTTTTTAAGGTCAAGGAATTCTGATACTCCTTATATTTTACACAAAATAATAATAATTTTTTAAAAATTCTTAAAATTCTCATTGTCACAGAAGAGGGATTGAGACCGGAGCTGGGTGAGTAAATATAACAGTTTATTGCAGAAAGTGGAACAACAAGTTTAATGGCTAACAAGTAAAGTCTTTTCTCATGTAGAGGGTGAGCAGTGGACCAGGATGGAATTAACAAAACCATCGTTAGCCAACTAAGGTCGCAAGTTCCGTCATTACAAAGATAGTTTGTTGATTTGCCGTTTCCCAAATCCATCACTCCAACAAACATTCGCAAAATGCGTCGCAAACTTGAGCACTTGAAACGACACCTCTGGAGCTATAGTTAAAAACATAGTTCCTGTCTGTGTTCTATTCCCACTTATCCCCCCTATGCCCTATTCATTTAGAACATTCTAACATTCAAAGGATGTTGGGATTATTAAAAATAAAAAAGCATTAAAGTCATCTCTCTTAGGTGTAATTTGCTTTCAAAATATATATATATTTTTTTTTACAGTTTTAGCGATCTTCGTGTTTACAATTGTGATCCCTTTGCAGTGCACTTTGAAAACTTTGATGTCTTTTTGAACACAGCCTCATGACATTTAAAAGCGGAATTTATGTTACATCTCTAAAGCTTGTGAAAACAAAAAACACAGCATACGTTAATGCTTTTAATTTATAGTGGGTTATTTATTAAGTATCTGTGCTGTATATGACATGGGCCTGCTGGTTAGAGCATATCTGCATTGGTTTGCACGTGATAAAATTGTAAAAGCAGACTTTACAAAAAATAAATAAACAATATCCTACTTAATAATCATAATCATCATCAATAATAATCATCATCATTAATGTTATTATTCAAATATGATTTTTTTCATTTTCTAATAAATAATACATTTAATTTCTTAATTAACAGCCTTATTATTTATTTATTTATATGATTAATATATGATATGAAAATACGTGTTCGCTTTTGTAAGTGATTTTGTTTTAGAATAGAAAATGTAATGTGGTGTTTTTCAGTTAAGATAAAACTTTTATATATTTTCCATGCATGAGAAGGCTTTAACAAATCAACTATAAAGTATTAATTACTGTAAAACTGTCTAAAGGGTTAACTAACATATTAATGTGCACAGTATAGAGAAGTGCTACAAACTGCTGAAAACAACACATCCTATTGTCTGCTGTGGGTACACAGAAAAAGTAGAAGATTCTTAAAAGTGACAGGATGTATGAGCTGTGTGTACGTGCTCTGAAGCATCTGTTTCAGAGGTCAACCGTCAAGAGAAGATGCAAAAGAAGGCGAGAAAGAGGAAAGAGTCAGATATGGTATAAAAGGGAAGTGTCTCTGAAAGAAGACAGAGGAGTTGCTGAGCCTGTCCTGCGCAGAGCATATTGCTTGTGGTTTTATTTTGCTTTAATCTAAATAAAACTTTTAAATTTGAGCATCCCATTTTTGAGCATGCTGTGGACCCTTTAAAAAGTCCAACAAACTTGGTGACCCCCGACGTGATGGGAAAAAGAGGAATTTTAGTAGACAGAGGGATGAACTGAATTCAACACAAAGGCGCGACCTATCAAATAAGGTAAGCAGAAACCTTTTAAAATAAATTCTGCGATTGATTACTATAAATGAAGTGTTGAATTCAGTAAATCCTGATGCGAAGTGAAGGAGAAACCAGAACTAATATGTTTAAAGTGAAAAAAGTGACGCGCGATAGAGTGAAGATTTAGGGTGAATTGCTAGAATTCAGAGAAAATCCTTGTCCCTTAAAGGTATAAGGTATTTTCCGCGCAAGGGAACTTCGAGAAATCCTCTTCCCCTAAGAGCAATCCTATTCTCGACGGAGGTAAAAGACTCTTAATATCAGGGACTTAGACAGAAAGGAATGTCTTTGTAGAGGAAATCCTTCTCACTGTGAAGGTATGGTTAGGTAAGAAAATTGGGTCACTACGCAGGGTCCAGGAGAAAAAATAATAATAATAAATAAAATAAAATAATAAGATTAGGGTTTAGGAAGAAAAATATTCGTAGAAGGAGCCAGGGTTTAGAAGAGAGTAGGGAACAGAACTAGAAACATCTAACGCGCAAAGAAATCATGGAGGGTGAATTTGATAAAGAATGTGAAGAGTAAAAGTCGACTAAATGATCGAAATAGTAAAAATTCTGACTGAACCAAAAGATATGAAAACTCGCATGCAAGAATTGGAAGTGTGTAAACATGAAATGATCGAACAGTTAAATTGATTACAATCTTGAGAAGCAGAGAATTTGAGTTTACAAACAAGTTAAAGCACATGGCAAAAGTGGGCCAAAAGGATGTTGTGGTAGTAAGAAATGGAAAAGAAGTTGTAATTTGTAATGTGATTTTGGCACTTGTTGGAACAGCTATAAAAACACAGACGAGGAGCAAAATAGAGGAAGTGCTCTAGCAGAAACAAAAAGGAAGTCAGAAAAAAAGAGCCATGCCTTTTTTATGAGGAAGAAACAGTTGAAGGAGAGGCAGAAGAGAGTAAATTGTAGTAAAAGAGTATAGTAAAAAATATATACATATATTTTATCAAATAATGATAGACTTTGACATATTAATAAGGGAAATAGTATAAGTTACTAAAGAAAGATCTATTACAATAATTACAATACAGTATAAAAGACAAGTGAAATGAAGACATAATGAGAGATATGCTTAATATAGTTATATGTGTTGCAATGGAACTTGAAGCTATACAAATAAATATATGAATAAAGAAATGAATTTGCTAAATAAATGAGTGACTAAAACAATAGATCAGTTAGCTTATTGATTAGAAAAATAATAATAATAATAATAATAGGAAATGATAAAGAGAGAATAAAATACAACATAAAGACCAGCTACTAAAGAAACATTAGAATAGATACACTAGAAGAAAAATGAGGAAATAACAGAGATGTTAAACAGCAAAGAGATAAAATTGAGAGTCTCCGGTCGATGAAAAGAAAATTAGACTGTTTGACATTGGTTAACTGAAGAGTTAATGATCAAATATGTAAGGAAGAAAATGTAAAAGGAAAACTTTAAGCTAAGAATTAAAGAAGTCCAAATTATGGTTAATTGGAAAAAAGGCATGTTTAAAAGAAATTACAATATGTTTGAAATATTTATATAGAGAGAGAGAAAGCGAGAAGGTTATACAAAATAATTTATTATTATATGTTATTAAACAGATGAGATAGAAACAAGAAAAATCAGTAACACTTTGAGGAACTAAGCTTTGATGTTTGAGGAGAAGATTGAGTTTAGGTGCAAAAAATAAAATAAAATAATGATAATAGTAACATTAATAATAGACATTTTTTGTTATGGCTTACGCTGGCTGTTTTCATCTCTGAAAGTCAGCTGCATAAGACTATCTATAAGCCATCATCTACATTGAGTCAAAGAAAAAAAATCATGGACACTTAGTAGATGTTAATGAACATGATGAAGTTTGAGTTCAACATTTTTATAATTAAGATTATAAACAACAAGAAGGAAAGTGATAAATGAACATTGCATTTCAGATATGAAAAACATGCTCTTAGTAAATAAACATGCAGTCAATGAATAGTATGAACCCTGAGAGATAGCAGTAATAATGTTGGACAATTATACCACATGGTAGACCACCACGTCATAATTTGTGTTTATGAATAATAACCCAACTGTGTCTTGTTTTTTAGTCTCCACCATCGTAGTGCCATACGGCTCTGGCTACAGACTAAGCAGACCATAGTGCTGAGTGGATGGGCGTGAAGATGTCAAACTTTACTTCAAATTATAATTGGAGTTCAAATTGATTTTAGACTTAATAAACCTGTGTCATTGGTTAAACTCTAAAATGTGGTCTTAATGGCTCACGTGGTTCTTGAGTGCACGTTTTCCTAGCATCAGAGATACCAAGTTCTGAAGGAAAACTGAGAAGGAGATTGCAGTGGGGAAGAGCAGTTACTGGTCTCCATGAGACATTTTTCCTAAGACGGGTAAGACTCTTGCTGGCCAGTGGAGCAACCTAAGGCAGGAATCTGTCGCGCGAGGCCAGGCACCTGTACAGGAAGGCAGGTGTTGAGTGAGATGGTTGTGGAGTGGAGCAGTGATGCTTGATAAGCCTAGAGCATCTGAATATGGAGGGACACTGTGAAAGATCAGCAGTCTGCCTCAGAAATTCGGGCTCCTCCAAACCAGACCACTAACTATGTCTGGAGATCAGACACTCGGGAAAAGGAACTTGTGGGTAAAGTAAAGGGCAAGGTGCTGTCAAGAACCATCTGAGACCATATGATGACGGGTAATATGAAGACAGAATTTATTAAGGTAGTGTCATGTAAATAATAACTAAGAAAAAGGCTTAGAGGAAAAATACACAATGAATCTTTAAAATCTATAATGTTGAAGTTATATTTAACAGTTTTTTGCTTATTTTCATAGGTTTACTGATACAGGTCCTGAAAAGGCTAAAGGATGAATTACAATACATGGTGGTGACTAAAGAAGGAGAAACAGCTCTTGGTAACTGAAGGAATCAATTGAATTAGACATTTTGATGGAATTCAGTATTAAAGTACAGATTTACTAAAAGCATAATCTTATATTGAATAATCTAAATTAAGATTGTATATTAAAACTGGAAAAGATTCGTAACAGAAAAGTGATTTATGCTTAAAAAAGTTAATGAAATGAACTCACCTCATGAGTTAAAAATTAATAGTTCCAAGTATACTAAAAGAAGAATTGAAACAAAAGAATAAGAGAGCTTAAGAAAATAGATTTTCCCTCACAGATAATCGTGTGAAGAAATCAGTAAAAGGAGAATATTAATGACTAATGGTGAAGAAGTCAAAAATACAGCTGAAAGAAACTAATAAGAATATTAAGTGATTTTAGGCAGCTTATAAAAGTTTATCAAAACTGTAGACTAGACTGAGAATGGCAAAGAAAATAAATAGTAGCCAGAGGGAAAATAATAAAAATGAATACAACATACGGATTAATAAATAGAGGAGAAAATGAATGATCTAAAGTAGTGTCAAATTCAAAAACTGAATGATTATTAGTAAAATACTAAGATGGAGCGTTGTAAAATTAGCCAGTTTAGTGAAGAGGTATTCAAATTTTGTTGAGCAATTATTAGAAACGCCTAGATAAGGTGATTTGTAATCTGTCTTGGACATTTCTATTTAAGTTAGGTTAGAATTGATTATACAGATGCTGTATGGGGGAACAAGTGAATGAAGAGATATCTGATTGACAGCTATACTGATGGCCGGAGGTGTGGCCAGCAAACAAAGAGTACAGGTAGGCAGTAATTAAGTGTTATGACGATCTAGAAACAAATGGATTTTTTAGAAAATTAGATTAGATAATGGTAAACACTGGAAGAATGAATATTTTTCATTAGTGGAGCAGGCACTGGGCCTGAAACATGATTTTAGGGATGGTGTAAGACTAAGAATCACTGGGAAAGGTAGAGGTAATGAATACAAATTTGAAAACAAAATTGGCAAAAATCTGTGCACAGACCAAACTGAACTGGATAGAGGCCTAATAAATAAAAATCATATTAAGGGGTATTAGTTAATTATTGAACAAAACGATGGAATTAATAACTTTTGAATTGTTTACAGGATGGGACCTGGAGCAGCTTTGACATGCAGTGGATCACTGATGTACAGACTATATTATGACAAATTAACAGTTTTATTTCAGACTTTTTCTAAACAGGCTGCTGAAGGTGTGAAGCTGGTCGGATTAACCTGTCAGACAACACAGGGGTGTAAAAACAGCCTGGAGCTAAGTCCAGGCCGAAAGGGGGATTTATTAATAGATGACTAATTGGGGATATTTGACTAATTGGAGTTTTGTAAGCATGTATTGGTGTAGGAGCTGAACAAGCTGCAACACAAATGCATGGCACAACTGTATATTAGATACAGGCCAACACATGTTAAATTATAAAAATAAATAAACAAAATAAATCAGTGATTTACTATTGTTGATAAGGAAATATCATTAAAAACATCTCCATTCCGAAATTAAAAATAAAGAAGAAACAATGGATATTAATTGGATAAATTAGAAAAGTTTACATTAAATTATTTTTATATTTTAAAATTATTTTAATTATGTTTTTGATTTTTTTGTTATTATTTTTAGTATTTTATTTTAAGGCTTTGTTATTTTTGAATATTTTATTTGAAGACTGTGGTGGGGAAGGCGTGATCGAACACCCAAAAAGGGGGGAGAGCAAGTGGAGACACCGGCGGCTGGTCAGTGGTCCAATCATAAATAATCAGTAACACCTGTATTTTCTAGTGATTGGGCCGGAGAGACACCTTCATAAGGGGAGGAGAAAGAACAGCCGCCGGTGTCTCCGCTTGCTCTCCCCCCTTTTTGGGTGTTCGATCACGCCTTCCCCACCACAAAGACATTTTTAAGATTATTTTATTTTAAGCACATTTGTTTTTGAATCTTTTATTGGGAGACATTGTTAAGATTCCTTGATTTTAATCACATTGTTGTGTCTTTGATTTTCACATCTAGTTTTAATCTAGTTTTAATGTTTGACTCTTGGCTTTAATCATAAGGGTACAGGTGTGGGTTGTCAGTTTAATAACATTGTTACGATTGAGTTCTGAACCTTTCATTTTAATAATTGTTGACTTTGATCCTATTTTGAAAGTGTTGATTTTTCATCTTAAATCAATCTTGTATTTGTTGTTCTATAATGACTTTGAAATGTTGATGTACAATAACAGCCTGGTATGATGTTTCAGATGAACACATTGTGGTTGCCCATACGTCAACTAGGGGGCCGCCTGGGTGTCTTTCCTCACTGAGGTTTTCGACCCAGGCTCATCTGGACATATTGGGCTGAAAAAAAAAACATTTCTACATAAAACATAACTGTGAATAAAATAAGGTGTGACCTCTTTCAGAGGCCAAGAGAGGGATTTGTGGTGTTTTTCAGTTAAGATAAAACCTTCATATATTTTCCATGCATGAGAAGGCTTTAATAATCAACCTATAAAGTATTAATTACTGTAATACTGTCTGAGGAGTTAGCTGCCATATTAATGTGCACAGTGTGGAGAGGTGCTGCAGTTTGCTGAGAGCAGTACATCCTGTTTTTGGGTGTGGGTGTCTGGACGCAGAAGATTCTAAGAAAGTGACAGGATGTATGAGCTGTGTGTACGTGCTCTGAAGCATGTTTCAGAGGTCAACCGTCAAGAGAAAGAGGAAGGAATCAGATAAAAGGGAAGTGTCTCTGGAAGAAGACAGAGGAGTTGCTGAGCCTCTCCTGCGCAGAGCATATTGCTTGTGGTTTCTCTTTTGCTTTAAAACTTAAAACTTTGAAATTTGACCAGATTGCCTCCATCCCATTTTTAAGCATGCTGTGGACCCCTTTGAGAGTCCTACACCACAAATGGACCAAAATACTCAGGGTCTAGTTTTCCTCCTTTCCTCTGCTCACTCCGCTCATTTCTTCTCCATACCTTTGCTCCCACCTGAAGGCTGAATTGTGCCTTCTTCTAGTTCTTACAATAGATTTGTTGACATTGTCTTCAACAATGTTCATAATTTTCTCATGACGTTCAATGTCAATGGCAACATCTTCACTTAAATCATTTTCAAAGGAACCATCAAGCTGTGGAGAAATGGTACTAAATAATTCAGCTATACATAGCAATGATATAAAAATAATGCAGAATATTTACAACAAAACAGCTCAAAATGTTCAGGGACTTCGCATGGATAGCGTGCTTCTCTCCCAAACATTAGGTAAAATGGGGAGAACTGTGTGGTCAGCTGCTTCTTTGTCCTTGGGCCAAACATAGCAGCATCTATAAGTACTGGTCCCAGGTGTTAGGTTTATCTTCTACCAGTTTAGTTAGGACCCTAAAAAACGTGATAAAATATAAAGAGAAGGCTGTACAAATATACAGTTTAAGTCAAAGGTATTAGCCCTCCTGTGATTTTTTTATTCTTTTTAAAGAAATGTAAAGTTCTGTCAAATTTTTAAAATTAAGTTCTGCTTAATAGTTTTAAACACAATAGTTGTAGTAACTATTTATGAGTAATTACTCATTTATTTTGTCTTTGCTATGAAAACAGTACATAATATTTACTAGTTATTTGCAAGATACTAGTGTTCAGCTTAAAGGGCAGCATTTAAAGGCTGAACTAGGTTAAGTACTCTAGACAAGTTAGGTTAATTCGGCAAGTCATGGACAACAGTGTCCAAGGGGGGTAATAAATGTTGATATTACAAATAACAAATACTTTTATTCCAGCTAAACTACAACAAATAAAACTTTCTCCAGAAGAAAAAAACAGTGAAGTGACATGTGCTCGCTCTGTTGCGATATATACAAATGTATTTATACTTCATAGGAGGACTACACTCACATCTACTGTATGTAGACAGGTGATATGATTAGTTTTTTTTTTTTTTTGTTAACAACTGTTTATTGAGTTTTTCAGGAAACAATATAAAACGGAAAGAAAAAAAACTCCCGCCCATCCCACCCCTGGTAGACTTCAAAAGATCAATAAATAATATTAATAATAATACTAATCAAATAAAGGGAAAAAAAAATCTTTCAAAGAAATTTTACAAAGATTATAAAAAGGATGACACAACATCAAAAGCTGAATGCCACATACGGACAGTTTTCACATTAGCACCATGTATACCAGATGTTGAGAGTTCCATTGAGAGAATGTCCAACAAATACACAGGCCAGGTTCGTCTGTCCATTGTGTGAGGAGGATTCCACCGGTTGATTAGCAATTTTTTTGCTGCTGTGAGAGCAGTTAACAGAAGACATCTTTGTTGAATGGACAGAGTGAGGTCCCAAAAGTCATTTATGAAAAAATGGCATGGAGTCAAACATATCTCAGTTCCCAACAAGTATAATAGATCCTGTGAGAGCTGAGTCTAGAAAGGTGAAAGAGAGGTACATTCCCAAAAAAAATGTAAAAAAGTGCCTAAAGATCCTTGTGAACAGAGATTACAATTAGAAGATGAGAGATTCATATAAAAACGTTTCTTTGGATTCAAGTAGAACCTATGCAGTAATTTCCAATGAATCATTTGGTGATTAGGGTTTTTAGAAGACAATTTAAACATCTCCCATACCTGATCTGAAAATAAAACGGATCAATTTTAGCATTGAGGGAAAGTAAACAGGACTTATTCCAATTAATTTTAAACCCGGAGAAAGATCCAAAATGGTCAAATAAATTTAAGACGTGAGGGATAGAATGTACCGAGTTTTCCAAAAACAATAAAATGTCATCAGCAAACAAAGAAATATGATGATGAGTATTCCGTATAACTATAGGAGAAATACTTTTAGATTGTCGAACTGCTTGGGCTAAAGGTTCCAAGGATAGGGCAAATTGGAGAGGAGAGAGCGAACAACCCTGACGAGTGCCCCGATGTATAAAGAATGGATTAGAACAAACAGAGCCTGTGAGTACAGTGGCTGCTGGATTGGCGTACAGGACTTTTATCATGTTTATAAAACTCAATCCTAAGCCCAGATGTTGTAGAACTGCCCATAAATAGTTCTATTCTAGCTGGTCGAATGCTTTCAGTGCATCTAGAGCTAATACTGCACAAGGGGAGGATAACATATTAGATGAATTAATAATATGATATAACCTACGCAAATTATCCGAGGCGGAGCGAGATTTGATAAATCCCGTTTGGTCATGATGCACTAGCATATTCATGAATTTTTCGAAACGACAAGATAGTACTTTAGCATATAATTTAACATCAGTCCCTATCAAAGAAAGTGGCCGGTAGCTAGAACAAGAGGTCGGCTCTTTATCTTTTTTCAACAGGAGAGATATAACCGCTATATTAATAGATGGATGAAAAGAGCCTTCTGTAACCAAAAAATGTATCATATCTAACATAAAAGGCCCTAAATCTGACCAAAAAGTAATATACAATTCGATTGGAATACCATCTATGCCTGGAGATTTACCCTTGTTCATAGATCGGATTCCTGATTCCAGCTCTTGTAAAGTGATGGGCTCAGCCAAATATTCTGAATCTGACAATTTAGGTAAATCGAGATTGGAGAAAAAAGATAAGAAAGAGTCAGGGATGCCATTAGTAGAGGAAGTATAAAGGTTAGAGAAAAAAGAATGGAAGACGATGTTAATATCTTTGGGATCTGTCATAATAAGCCCAGATTGGGATTTTACTGCTGAAATATTAGCAAACTTTTCACTGTTGCGTATAGTCTTAGAGCTAAAAGATGGCTTGGTCTGCTCCCTTGAAAATAATAATTTTGCATGGATCTTTGAATGAGGAATTCTGCCCTGGATCTCAGTAGTGAATTGAGTTCAGACCTAACTGCCACAATTTTGCTGAGTGTATTGTCTGAAAAACAACACTGATTATCTCTAGTCAGATTCTGGAGCTGTAGTTCCAGTTCAGTAATCTTTTTTTGCCTGCTTTTCTGAAGAAATGAGGCATATGAAATTGAGTTATTCCTTATAAATCCTTTAATTGCATTCCAAAGTGTTCGTGGATCATCTACTGAGCCTTGGTTAATTTCAATACACTCAGCAAATTTATTTCTGAATTGACTGCAAAAGTTTTCATCCTGTAACAATTTGGGGTTAAAACGCCATCTGGTGGCACGAGATGGCCGCGGGCTCAAAGTTAATCTGCACAAGTTTCCATCATGATCCGACAAGGATAAGGAACAAATATCTGCATCACGAATAGCTGAAGATAGAGAAGTAGATATGAAAATATAGTCAAATCGTGAATAGGATTTATGGGAGGCAGAAAAGAAAGTGAAAGACTTAGCAGAAGGATTTAATAAACGCCAACTGTCCACCAATGAGGATGAGGCTACGCATTGCCGAAGTTTGTCAGAACAAGAAGTTTGAGAGTATGATTCCTTTGGTCCCGATCTATCTAGGATATGTGACATTACAGAATTTGTATCTGCACCCAATACAATTTCAAAGTCTGAGAATTTCAAGAGATAGGTTGATAAAGCAGAGAAAAAAGTAGGGACAGGAGTAGCAGGGGCATAAACTGAAAGAAATACAATATTCCTGTTCTCTATTATTGTTTTTATGTGTGTTATTCTACCATCTGTATCACAACCTTTATCTAAAATAGTAATATTTAAAGTCCTCCTCACTAATATTAAGACACCCTAAGTTTTAGTATTCGCAGATGAGTGAGATACCACTTTATAAAACTTATTATTGCACCTGTGTATATCCTCTTCTTTCAAATGGGATTCTTGAACTAAGACTATGTCAACCTTCGCAAAAAATCCAGGAATCCAGTACGTTTGTGAGGGCCATTTAGCCCATTAATGTTACAACTCAGAATATAAAGATCAGTCATAAGTATCAAACAGAATTACAGCATAATAAGACAAAATGCAATATTGCCAGTAAAACCAGTTGAGTCTACCATTATACCACCCCCCACCCTTCCCGTCGGTAATTGAAAAAACATAAACACATTCCCGTGAACTATGGCAGATCAAGTCCAGAACAAACCTTGGTCTGCCTACCCCCCTTAATATGATCCGTGACGTCAAACGAAACTTGCACAATACTGAAGCACCAACATTGGCCCCATATAGTCATACATTAAGTAGTGTCTCTTGAAAAATATATAAAATAATATATTATTAATAATAATAGCATGGAAACTAACCTAAATCGGGGCACATAACGGCATTATCAGAAAACAATACTTCTAGTGACTGTGAATTAGGAGATGAAAAGGTAACCTATCCAACTGAGGCCGATTAGACAGCAAATGCCCTAAGAGCTGCTGGGTGAATGAGATCTCAAAAAAATTCTTGCCTCCTCTGGGGAGTATAGCATTTTGGGTTCACCCTGACTGAGAATGACCTTCAGTGTTGCAGGATAAAGAAGAAAATTCTGGATGCCAGCTTCTCTCATTTCTTTCCTAACTGACGCAAATGCACTTCTTTTTGCAGTGAGCGGAGAGAAATCTGGAAAGAGAGACAGCACTGCTCCGTCTGATGTTTTCACTGGGTGTACCGTGTACCGCAGCAATTTAAAGAGGAAAACCCGTGGTTTAGCGCGGTCTGAGGTGAACCTTGTGTACACGCGATGCGCTTGTTCCACTTCGATATCTTTTCCCGCTAGAGACGGGAGCCATATCGGTAGCGATCTTTTCAAAAAACCCATCGGGTCGTCCTTTTCGGCACCTTCGGGCAATCCAACCAGACGTAAATTGCTGCGCCTACTGCGATCCTGTAAATCCACTAGCTGTTGCTCCAGCGCAGATACTCGTCTATCGTGATCTGCCACAACTTTCTTTTGTTCCCTCATCTCCCCTGTTAGAAGATCCAGTTTGGAGCACATTGACTGAACAACTGACATGTGAGAAGCGAACTCGTTCCGCATCACTGTCAACTCAGTTTTTAGAATCTCTTCAAAGTGCGCTATAGTGTTCGCCATCTTGTCCGCCATATCGCTCGAGGATTCAGGCTTGGGTTTTTTCTTAATCGGTGAAGCCGGTGGCGACAACTCATGCTGTTTCCGATTGTGTGCCATCTAATCTATCTAGTAAAATTAATAAATCAAACGAAAAAATCTGCACAAAGGGGCCAAATGTTCGGAGCTTTACTCGAGTGCGGCTAGGTTCATGAGCACGTCACGTGACTCTCCCGACAGGTGATATGATTTGTACAATAGTCACATCTCTTTTAACATATAAAATGACTCAGTGTGATGTCTCTTCAAGTGTCTCACAGATGCATGATTCTATGTACTATAATAAAAATGGAGAAATAATACTGTGACTTCAAATTAGCTTGAAAACAATACAGCAAACCATGTCTATAAACTTGACAAGCAATATGTTGTCATTATAAATGATGTGTACTAATAACAGTTCAAAAATGTTTTTATAAAACAGCTCTTACAGCCTGCCTGTATGTTGCTGTAACCCCGTTGAGTTTTCAGCTAAAGAAGGTTCCATTTGTCTGACATTTGCACATGGCTAATAAACAGTGAAGTGAGAAATGAATGGCATAACTGTATGTTATGTAGTACATCATGAAATACGGTACTACATGGTTACTTGTCACGTTTAATAATCTAATATTTAACATAAAAATACGAATTAAGATTAAAAAGACATTTAGAAAATTAAAGTAATAATATTTTTCTTTACATACTTAAAAGGTCTATTTTTTTTACAAGATTTAAGGGAAGCTACAATAATTAAAGTATACCTAAATTGAACAGTTGAACGTTTTTTTCAGACAATAAGTAATTTAATCACTATATAATTACCTTGTAACTACACTGTGAAAAAAATAAACTCAACTTAAAATGTTAAGGCAGCAAACTTCAAGACGTTTTTGAGTTGACTCAACTTTTAACCCAATTACTGCACTTGACTCAATTTAAGTTGAGTAAACTCAAAAATGTCCTGAAGTTTGTTGCCTTAAATTTTCAGATTTTTACAGTGTACTTTACAGCCAACAATGTTCATTTTACCTGTCAGTGTGTTTTTTGTTGTGGTTTATCAGTGTAAATGTGTACTAAAGTGGATGCATTATTCACCTTTGTGTGGTGCCATTGAGCCTCTCCACCAACCCATTGGTCTGAGGGTGGTGTTGGAACTCAATGCAAAGGATGTTGCAGAAATAAAAAAAAAAAAACCAGTTCAAATCAGGCTTGGAAATTGAGTGCCAAATTGTCTCATTCATTGAACTCGCCCCAGGGCTATACCATCACATAACAGTGGGCCAATTGAGTTGACTCTCTTCCCCCAATACGTTGGCAGCAAATGTGCAGGAGCCTTCAGCCATATCATAAATGATTAATCCTCTAAACAATGGGGTTTTACATGTTGCGGTGGAAATCGCCTGCATGAGACTTTTGAATGACGTGGTCATGTGTTCGCCTCAGGACATCCTGTTTGCAGCTAGACGTATAACATTTCATAGAGACAAAGGCATCTCTGGCAATTAATGCATACAAATGAAAGACAATCTCTTACAATGTTAGAACTAAGGCAGATACATCTTTGAATAATATGCCATGTTCTCCCTGCGTTCACATGGGTTTCCTCCGGGTGCTCCGGTTTCCCCCACAGTGAATTGGGTAGGCTAAATTGTTCGTAGTGCATGAGTGTGAATGAGTGTTTCCCAGAAATGGGTTGCAGCTAGAAGGGCATCCACTGTGTAAAACATGTGCTGGATAAGTTGGTGGTTCATTCCACTGTGGCAACCCCAGATTTATAAAGTGAGTAAGCTGAAAATAAAATAAATGAATGAATATATATATATATATATATATAAAGAGAGAGAGAGTACCAAAAATAGCAGATTAGAACGAGGAGCAAGTCAGTGATCAAGAGGCATGATTTTATCTGCCTTCACAGAACATTAGAGCTATTGTGAGCAGCAGGAACAAGTGCATTTCATAGAAATATTCGGAGGACTTGTGCATGTGGGGTACATGCATACATAAGCGGAATATCCTATTTAGCACAGTGCTGTCAGCTGCTCTTGCGTTTCGCTTGGCGGAAAAACAAAGCACCCTTGTACAAGTCTCATAAGGAGAATTTCTGCTTTCACTGTTGCTGCTTCTAAGAGCGGAGCGAGTGTTTTCAGTTCGTTCATAGGGAAGACTGGGTCAATGCTCTGCTTAACTTCCATATGAATTAATTAAAATCATTCCGCTTCCAAGGTGCCAGTGGAAACGCTCCATAAGGACAAAGGGAAACCAGTCATAACATACATTTTGACGGAGAGACCAGTGAATACAAAAGGAAGCCATGCCAACATGATTAAAAACCTATATTAAACTGTAACATTTTATATAGTTAAATTGGTCTGAAATAAAAAAATGGTACCTACTCTCAATGAGGCCCTAATTATTGTACTAATAATTATTGCCCTGAATGCCCTAAATATTTTTTGTTATGTTTTAAAATTATAATAAAATGTTATTTACAATATTTTGTTATCATTTTGCATTACTTATTAAAGTTTTTTGTTAATGTTACGCTTGTTCTTACAGTGCTAAAACAAGAGTTAACTTATGAGGCCTATGTTATAGTCTTGTGTGTGCGCTTTTATTTAACTTGCCTATCATGCACAACTTCTCAGCTCGTCGTTTCAATACAAAACGCTGCTGTTTGTTAGCATTTTTTGAACATTCTCCAAAAAGAAGAAATTGTTTTAATGTGTTAAATTTGTCACCATCCATGACTCATTGATAGCGCAGCAAGATTTGGCTAAATCAAATAGTTGCGCGCAACTGGATGCTGGAAAACCCATGTGATCTGCGTGTACAGGATATCTGCGTATCGTACACTGCTTAGGAAATCGTGTACAAATATGAAAACACAGAACACGTTTTTTAAAATATGTATTTTTATTTATATTATTATTATTCATATATGTTATACAGATTTTTTACTAATTAAAGTAATAGGGCTAAACACTTACATATCGTTAAAATGTTGTTGTTTTTTTTCAGTTTAAACACGCTACTAATACCACAAAGATAAATAAAATTAATAATGTAATAGCAACGCAAATACTCATTTATTATTGGAGCCATAATTTATCCTCAAATGTTTGCAGGATATCACCTTCGCTTGCTTAATATCACAAACAGCAATGCCAAAACAACGCCATCTATGGTCACCTTTAAAATTGCTGTTCATTTCATGTAAAAAAAAGTTGCTACAATACAAAGCTGAGGAGATTAAACACCACCAGAGTCAATGTGTGTGCGTGTGTGCGTGTGTGTGCGTGTGTGTGCGTGTGTGTGCGTGTGTGTGTGTGTGCGTGTGTGTGCGTGTGTGTGTGTGTGTGTATAATATAATTTTTTATATAAATTTATTAATTTTCTTTTCGGCTTAGTCCCTTTATTAATCTGGGGTCGCCACAGCAGAATGAACCACCAATTTATTCAGCACGATTTTACACGATTTTAGCCTACCCAATTTACCTGTACCGCATGTCTTTGGACTGTGGGGAAAACCGGAGCACCCGGAGGAAACCCACGCGACGCAGGGAGAACATGCAAACTCCACACAGAAACACCAACTGACCCAGCCGAGGCTTAAACCAGCGACCTTCTTGCTGTGAGGCGACAGCACTGCGCCACTGCACCACTGCGTCGCCTTTTTACATAAATATTAAATATAATATTATTTAATAGATTTATGTACATTTGATGTACGTAAACAATATATATACGCGATTAATATAGTATACATAAATGGTTATACAGTGAGAAATTAACGTTTTGATAAGGTGTCTGGTTCTCGCACGTACTGTAGCCTAAATTTGACGCACATGTAAACAACTCGTGTATTCTGGGCTAGCAAGTAAGCATTTAAGATCTGAATAAGAATAAACAGCTCTTCTAAACAAAAGTTTTCTATCCACTTTGCCATCGTTGGTTTAATAGCTATAAACGCAGTTTGCGTAGATTACGCAGCTACGCCCTCTAGGGTCACAGATTTCGATGGTCACAGAATATGGTGTAACACCTGCGCTGACCAATTTGCTGCATTTTACCTGCATTTTACCAGGAATAAACGTTTAATCACACATTTTACTTCAGTTTAAATAAACACCATTCATTCATTCCATTAAATTATCTCTGTCTTTGTCCCATTTTTCTTCTGCTTTTTTTCTTCCCTGCTATAGGTACGAGAGTGCTTCAGTATTTTTGATCTGGTGAGATTTATCATGCGTCAATCCGGGTGAGTCGGAAGAACAATATATTAATGTTTTTTTGTGGAACGGTCGCTTTTTTTGTAATAAATTTATAGTGTTGAAGTAATCAAAAATATGTTTTAAACACTATAATAAATGTTAACGGGACAAGATCCAGTTGCAATTTAATTAAATTCCCCAGTAGTACACACACACACACACACACGTTTGGATTTTTGAGCGCTGTCCCTTTAAGAGTTCACGCATGCGCAAAAGCAGAAACTGCACGCCCGTTATAGAGAGCGCAGTGTGAAGCAGGAGTTACACTGAGAGATGTAGTGGACACAACTGTGAAGGAGAGGAAGATTCCCGTTG
>CAIGQZ010032360.1:1344772-1356834 GCA_903798205.1 Danio tinwini
TGAGAGTGAGTCTTGATGGGCCAGATGGATGGGCCCGTGGCTGGATCGGTAAAGGGCAGAGAGCTCCAGTCCGACTCAGACGCCAGCAAGGTGGAGGTGGAGTACTGGTTTGGGCTGGTATCATCAAAGATGAGCTTGTGGGGCCTTTTCAGGTTGAGGATGGAGTCAAGCTCAACTCCCAGTCCTACTGCCAGTTTCTGGAAGACACCTTCTTCAAGCAGTGGTACAGGAAGAAGTCTGCATCCTTCAAGAAAAACATGATTTTCATGCAGGACAATGCTCCATCACACATGTCCAAGTACTCCACAGCGTGGCTGGCAAGAAAGGCTCTAAAAGAAGAAAAACTAATGACATGGCCTCCTTGTTCACCTGATCTGAACTCCATAGAGAACCTGTGGTCCATCATCAAATGTGAGATTTACAAGGAGGGAAAACGGTACACCTCTCTGAACAGTGTCTGGAAGGCTGTGGTTGCTGCTGCACACAATGTTGATGGTGAACAGATCAAAACACTGACAGAATCCATGGATGGCAGGCTTTTGAGTGTCATTGTAAAGAAAGGTGGCTATATTGGTCACTGATTAGTTTTTGTTTTGTTTTTGAATGTCAGAAATGTATATTTGTGAATGTTGAGATGTTATATTGGTTTCACTGGTGAAAATAAATCATTGAAATGGGTATATATTAGTTTTTTGTTAAGTTGCCTAATAATTATGCACAGTAATAGTCACCTGCACACACAGATAACTTCCTAAAATAGCTCAAACTAAAAACAAACTAAAAACTACTTCCAAAAATATTCAGCTTTGATATTAATGAGTTTTTTTGGTTCATTGTGAACATGGTTGTTGTTCAATAATAAAATTAATCCTCAAAAATACAACTTGCCTAATAATTCTGCACTCCCTGTACCTGCAGTAGCTATATTGAAACGCATTTTCTCCACAGCACATGAAATATTGTAATTGGTTTGAATGATAAAACTACATCTGCAAATAGTAGTTAATTACAGAGCTTCATTGAATTTTTGATAACAGTAAGTGAAGTTTTATTTCTAATGCGTCACCACCGATTTTCCCTTCCCTGGGCGTAGACAACCAGGGAGAAGAGAGGCATGGTCTCGCTCAGTAGCCATGGCTATTGGACAATCACTGAGTAGGCTGGCCTAAGTCCTGCCCACTATAAAACTCCAAACTTGCAAACTTTTATAGCTTTCGCTTTGGTTTCATGAGGGGTTTCTACGCACAAACTTTGCGTTGCACGCTTCCCGTCTTTACAACACGCCTGCCGGACACCGCTCTCTGAAGAATCACCCCGTAAGGCCTGCGTCTGTCCGTCGAAACATCATCACGGCAACAAGACCCCGTTCACAGGAGCCCACACTGCTTCTGTGTACGTTCTCGACTCGCATGAACTCAGTCTGACCCTGTCCTGCTCATATAACCGCTCTTCCATGAACACTCGGACGAAGTCATTCAACTTCTCTGAACTCTGACTTTCTAAGTCTCATAATTCTGCCAAGGAGCAAGCCACTGGAGGAATCCCCATCCAGCAAACTTCCCGCTTGCTGACATCAAACTCTACGTTACGGGGACATCGAGTCCCATGCTCCAGAAGATGAAGGAAAGTCTCTCTCCAACAAAAGACATCCCAATAACGTTAATGCACTGCAACCAATCGGTATCGCCGGGGTTCCCCTCAACCATCTGAAGGGTGATACTGGTCATCAAAACGCAATTAAACACAAACCAACCTTTCACTCCTTGTTGAAGCTGGTGTTAATTGAGTTTAACAGTAAATCCTAGTCAGATTCTCTGCTTGGTGTTTTTCTCAGGTTGTAATGCTAAGAACTTAGCAAGTGCGAGACGTTTGGGACTCTTAGTTGTTCATCCTCAGTCATTCACTCATTCCAGATCTGCTTGTGTGTGTGTATCTGTATGTTTGTTTGTTTTATGTAGAGTAGTTTACTGTGTGTGTAGCTTAATAAACTTGTGTTTCATTTTAAGATCCTTGTCAGAGTTTTTATGTGTTTCTAAGTTACTGCCTCAGCTATATGGTCTTGCTACCTTGCTTGTGAATGCCTGGGTATTTTGTTATTGTTGGCTAATAGGGCTGTAACGGATCACTGTTGATCTGTGATCCGTACGGATCACAACCCATGGTTCGCAACGCACTTGACCCGTGGATTAATAACTTTTTTGAACATGTAGGTTAATCCAACATTATAACAATTGCAGAGAGATCGCTTCCTGCGCATAGACCTCCCGCGTCAATCAAATCACATGTATGAAAGCATTTTGACTTCCCTGCCT
This sequence comes from Danio tinwini, assembly GCA_903798205.1. Taxonomy (NCBI): domain Eukaryota; kingdom Metazoa; phylum Chordata; class Actinopteri; order Cypriniformes; family Danionidae; genus Danio; species Danio tinwini. The sequence goes on from CAIGQZ010032360.1 coordinate 1,347,085, forward strand.
TAAGGTAGCATCATCTCAGCGCCCCTCGGTCGATTCGTCCGCGACAAACCCCGCATCATATCAATATCCAGCTCCGCCTACCCCCTCCACACCCTCCGCCGGCTTTTTCGGATTGAAGGCAGCATAACTTTCTGTTTGAGGGTGTTGTGGTTTTCGACTTTTCTCTTAATGACTCAAGCTCAGTCTGGAGGTTATGAATATCAGAATATTTTCCAAAAAAGCAGAGACAGCCTGGAGCAGACCCATCTCAGTCTCTCCCCAGGACAAATCCAATGTCTTTCACATTTGTTGTACCCTTTATCCTTGCTTCCTCCCACCTTTGTGTTTTCACAGCTGGTTCCTGGTTCAACAGGCCTCTCCCAGCTCTTACTACTTTACGACCCCTATTTTAAGCCCTCTCTTCTTGTTGGCCCTTATAATGTACAGATCTAATGTATTAATCTGTTTTTATGCATACAGTTCACATTTGTTAATCATGACTAGTATCTATGTTTCAAACATCTAAACTAGACTCTTCTCTCTCATACAGTATGTATCTTTTCAAACTTACATGACAGTTTTAACATATGTTGCATACATTGCATGCTTTTCTGACACAGGTGGTTCTTATTGTATACCCAAGTCCTCTCTCATGCTCTTTTATGACCCCTTTGCCTTAAACTATCACCTGTTTCCAAAGACATATAATGGCCGATTCATAGGGCCCTTCACTCACCCAATTAAATGTGTCTTCATATAGGTTTAGTGAATAAAAATCTCCTTCAAGGGCTGCATTCTCGTCGTTTGCCTAGAGCGCCAGTTGAGCTTGCTCCGGCCCTGGATATAATGATGACGGAAAAAGTTGTGATGAACCTACCTAAATGCTTTCTTAGGTTATTAATTTAATTTAAGGTGTTTTCTGTCTCTGCTTGTTTAGCCTGCATTAATGCATTCAGTGTAAAGCTGCGCGTGAAACATTAAAATATCGTTATCTCAGTTCAAACCCACGCAACATGAACGATAAATGATAATGATTTGCATATGTTTATTAATCCTTCACAGCGCTGCATTCAAATCTGGGTCGAGAGAGATTCAGTTTTTACACTTTTTCAGTGAGTTAAAAACAATTAAATAACACAGAAGTGCTGGAGAACAGTTTATAGTTCAGATATGAACACTGCTGTTTATAACATTAAAGATTAAACAGTTTAATGAAACATGACGCTGGTGAATGTTTGACGCTTGTGAAAGCAATTGAGTAACCAACAGATGGCGACAAACAACCGTCAAAATCATGTAACTGAATATGTTTTCAAAGATAAAACACCTATAATGAAACATGAAGTTTTATGTGAGAATTGTTGAATCATTAATTGAAGGTAAATATGATCTGTTGTAGATGTTAGATTTCTATATTTCGCAATATCAGCAACAGTAGCAAAGATCATTTTTCATATTGAATACTTTTCTTTTTTCAGCTGGTTCTGTCTTGATTTTTATTTTTATTAAAATTACAGCTTCTAAGTTCTGTTTGTTAAACGCAATGTTTTTTGCAGTAATATTTTTTATATAAATGGAAAGCAAATTACATTTGTCTCCTCCCCTTTTTTACTGATCCGAAAAATGGTCCGATCCGTGACAAAAAAAACTGTAATGTGATCTGAACTCCAAATTTGTGATTCATTACACTACTATTGGCCAAGTAATAATATAACATAGATTTACTAAAGATACTAAGTACTAAGTTTACTAACTTACTTCTATTAGGGTGGACCAATAGACAGTGTAAGTGTAAGTGTTAACCTTTTTCTGACTGTGAGCCAATCGTTTGAATCTTCTGATTCGAATCCCAGAGAATTAATTTAAATTAAATAGAATTTATGAGCTAATTCTTAAAGTAAAGGACATATTAGATGATCCAGGCGCTACAATAGCCTAATAATAAACTATGCTTATTAAGAAAGTTTATTTTTACATTGCAAGATGCTCCAAAACTGTATTAAAAACACAGTTAACTCCCAAAACACAGTTCACTCATTTATGTGAATGCGATAATGAAAATCATAAACATGATCTCATAATGCATTTTGCAACTCAAAAAGGGTATTTTTTCAACTGCAGGGAGCACAGTAAACCAAGAAGTGTCCTGACTTCTGCCAGAAAAGTCATTGCACATTCTTTTACAGGAATTGTTTTTTTATTTGTTTGACAATTATTGATTTTGTTTTATTTTAACATTAGAAATGTAATGATCAAACAGTGCTGTTAATTCTGTTTAATTTGTTTTGGTTTTTTTTTTTTCAAATTAAAGTTAAAGTACCGAACTGATAAGTGGTATCAATAGGAGTAGTAATATCGTTAAAACCTACTCATCCCTACTCGCTCGTGGACAAGCCAGAATGTAAACAAAGGAACGCCATGTTTTAAATACACAGCCGAGACATTACACCATAGTAGTATATACATAGTATAACGAGCCATGGTCAACCTGAGCTCAAACAAACCTTGTGGTCGTCTTGATGAACAGCCACAAAGCCAAGACGAAGAGCAGATTTTAGTCTTTCGTTTTTCACGAGCCTGTATAAAGTGCGAGCGGTTGTGCTTTCTTGCTTGTGCTCATGTGCGCGTCTATATTTGCAGTAATGAACTTTTTGAGCTGATGATGATGATAACGTGTGCGTGATTATTAAAGTGTTTCTGACATCCAATCCTCTCTGGTACGAGCAAACGTGAGAGTGAAGCGTGAATAAACAAAGGAGCAAATTATTCTTTTAGCAACCATGAACAAACTGCCATGATTAACTATAATCATCAGCTTCTGGACTATTATAAACTGGGAATGATGGAGTTACTCTCTAACAGAGGCTACATCTGCTGGTGAAGATTACAGACACAGTTAAGAGGTTTGCTCTGACTGTGGGCTATATGTCGTGTTGTTTTTGAACTCAAATAAGGACTAAATGTCTGCTGTGTTTAGTTTTTCTGTAATTGGTAACATATCAGAGACTGTAAGGGTCTGTATGTGTTCATATATGTTCATTTATTTATTTTATTTAATTACAGATGTTACAGTAGGCTATTTCACACTGTCATTGATCTGCAGTTATAATCAAATCAAGTTGGTGGAAATGTTAGTAATAAACATTTATACAGTATTTATATGTATAAAGCATCTGTGTTGTGAGAAGTGCTGCTCATATGATGTCTGAGTGAACCGTATGGCTTTGCTGTACACATTTTCTTGAGCGAGAATGAGGTTGACTGAAACTTTCTGTCATACACCATGTCCACCAAAAGAGTACCATTGGTATCCTTTAGGCAGTGGAAACGCAAGCCTCATAAAGGTGATCCGTACCATACCGTATACAGGCCATAACATAACTGCCTCCTTTCATTTCCATTAAAAAATACAAAACATGCCCTCTCTTTTTCTGAATATCAGCTTTAATAATCAAGATTATATGAGTATAACGTGCAATAAGTGTATACATTATAGGAAATAAAAGCAAGCAATCAGTCAAATGTGCAGAATCAGTGTACACGGCTACATTAATATATTTACTTATATTTACACTCAGCCAAAACACGTTACCTGAGAACAAGTAATAGATTCTAAAGACCAAAGTCGGGGAATATGTAGTTAGATATAGACAAGATGATTTAAATATTGGTAGATCCTTGATGAACAGTCCGACGTGCTCCGCTCTCATTGCTGCAGTGCATGCAGAGTGTGTGTGTGTGTGTGGTCACGTGATGTGCATTTTCAGCGGTGTAGTGTGGACGGAGAGCTGTTTAGAAATGCTGAGGGAACCCCAGTGTGGCCCGGATTGCTTTCATTCTAAAACGATGTTTTAAAACTAAAACGCATTAGTGTAAACAGGGCCTCAGTTAGTCAGCAGATCTGAAAACGCATGAGAGGATTCACACTGGAGAGAAACCGTACACGTGATCAGCTACTTCTTCAAAGTAGCCTCCTTTTGCTTTGATTACTGCTTTGCACACTCTTGGCATTCTCGCAAGAGGTAGTCACCTGAAATGGTCTTCCAACAGTCTTGAAGGAGTTCCCAGAGATGCTTAGCACTTGTGGACCCTTTTGCTTTCACTCTGGTTTGGTAGTGTTTAATAGTGCTATATCAATAAAACTGACATTGACATTGACGTGAATGTGGCCATTTTTATATTAATTTCAGCCTGCTGTCAAACCAAAATAATGCGAAAGCATAATTCTCCTAAACAGTTATTGTAATTGTATCACATTTGAGATCGCCTCTGTAATCTTTCTATAAAGAGTGAGAGTAGCAGCTACAAATACGGGAAAATACACACACAGAAGATAGAATAGAAGAGGATAGAATGGTAAAATAGGGGAGAATTAATACGGCTGTGGCGAGGGGGCGTGGCCGAGAGCCGTGGGAGCGAAACGAGGCCCGCCACAGATGAGATGCACCTGTGGCGCGCACCTGCCTTCAATCCCACGGAAGGAGCTCTGGACTATAAGAGGAGGAACGATGGCAGAGGACAGAGAGAGAGGACCGGGCCCGGACATGTTTTACTTTTGCTTTCAGTTTGACGGCAGTCTCCGTGAGGAGCTGCCGTCCTTTTGTTTTGATTTAGACGGCAGTCTCCGTGAGGAGCTGCCGTCCCCTTTTATTAATAAATATTTATTTAAAAGTTCGTCGGTTCTCCGCCTCCTTCTTCCCGGCGGCCAGGTGGCGTAACTTCATTACACTATTCATTAGCGAGCTTGTTCTGTAAGCTAACGATTATTAATGAAAACGTGAACTGAAATTAAAACAGATTTGATCTCTTATTATATTAAAACAATAATGAGTTAATAACATGAGTAGATTAAGGGGCGGCTCTGGCCAATTTGCTGCATTTTATGGTGCCCCTTTCCTCACAACCTATTCACACATTTTCTGCATGATTTGTGTGTGTTTTTAGTTTTATTATTACAACATAACAAAGAAGAAAAATAGAAACAATAAATGCAAAGTCACACAAAAACATTACTAAAGTTAATAAAAGTTAAAAGCAGAATGAATCGACATGAACATTGTAAAACTATTATTAAAACGCGTTGGCAAGAAAAATGACACGACTATAAAAACAGAATCTGGAACTGCAGACATTATTACAGTTCTGAAAACGAGGCGAAAGCCTCTCTGTTAAAATTGTTGGGATTAACAATACCCCATAACCCAAGTTATTATAGCACCTTCCCAACTGGGTTATTTTAAAATTAATAGTAGTACTTCAATAGTAATAACAGAATGGAAAAAATAACATTTAATCAAAATACCCCATTGCATTGGGTTGAATTATATAACCCAAAGCATTGGGTTATTTTTTATTAAATGTTATTTTTCCATTCATTACTATTGAAGTATTAATTTTATAATTATGACTGTGTAAATAAATAAATGTCTCCGCTAAAGGCGAGAATGCAGCCGAATATCCCAAGTATCATTTCCTCTTAAAAAATCGGATATGAAGCGTTTATATCATCAATAATTGTGTGCTGGTTAAAACGAATATAAAAAACACGACACAGAAGGCAATTTGATAAAAAAAATAACAACAATATTATTGCGTTTTAGCTTAAATAAACTTTATAACGCAAAAACAACATTACATATGCATATTAATACAACTGTTTTGTGTCAGTAAATTGAGTTGACTGTTGAAATACATTTTTAACCCAACTGGTTATTACATAAAAAACCAAATAAAGGTTAAAAAATAACCCAACAAATATGTTTAACTCAACCATTGGGTTAAATAAATAACTCAACGTTTTTTAGAGTGCAGGAGTAAAAGTGTAATCACATTTTACTTCGGTTTATTTCTTTAAACACATTTTATTCATTCCATAAAATTACCTCTGTCTTTGTCCCGTTTTTCTTTTACTTTTATTTTTCTTCCCTGCTATACAAGAGTGCTTCGATATTAAATTTTTTGATATAGTGATATTTATCAATCATTTGTAAAGATGTTGATTTAAAACGTGCTTTCTGCAGTGATATATATATATATAGTATAGTTCATTTATTTCATGATTGTATTTATACACAATTGTTTTGGTGTCATCTTTTCTTTTTTGCTTAGCAGTGTACGAATATTGCATTAGAATTCAAATGAAAAATGTTTTATTTTATGAGATTACAGTCGACTTCTAGATTTGGTATAATGTTAATTTGCTTATTATATGGCATTTTTTTAATTCATAAATGTAAATGGGCAGTGAAATAAATTTATTTATACTCACTTTAAAATAGAAATAGGTCATCATTACCTATGTACAATAAAAGAAACAAAAAAATACCAAAGCAAAAACAACTTAAAGCCTTAAATTTTGTCTTTGAATAATTGTATTTTCCCCCTTTCTTTTCATATTGTATTTATTTTGATGTCAATACCCAGCCGGCACACGACCGACCTTCTACGTTGAAATATGGTTGAAATAAGGTCAGGTGTGTTTTTAACGTTAAAATAATGTTGATACAACGTTTAATGTTCAACAGTTGAAAAACTGCCTGCATATGATAATCAACAAGAAACAACAACCCATATATTATTCCACTGTAGTAAATATAATAATGAATGATACCAACTTATTAAATAAATGAAAAGCACAAACATGATTTCACATTGTCAGTTTTATTAGGACATCTAGCAAGTTATGATGCTGTCATTAAACGTGTTAAAGAAAGCCAATTGGACAAAAGAATATAGATACATATCTAAAGAATATACTGTTATCTTCATTTTTCTATTAAATCAGCATATGCTCCATCCTCCAGTCGGTGGCGGTAATGCACCAATAAGATCGGTTGCAAACCGCCATTAAAATCCAAAGAAGAAGAAGAAGTTAAAGAAGAATAGAGCAGTGTGAAACAGGACTCATACAGAGAGAGATATAGTGGATAAAACTGTTGAGGAGAGGAAGATTCCTGTTTAATATCAACTTGGGGAAGGAGAATTCAGAGCAAACTACTGGAGACTGAGCGTGAGTGAAGCTGACTAATGCTACAAGAGTTATAACATGTTTAATAATGCTGTTTATTTCCTGTGTGAGCTGTACATGCACTCATTATTATTCTTTATACTGTGTTAGAGGACAGAGAAACAGCACACATTGAGCTAAAGCTGCTTTTAGATTCACACTCTTCATTTTAACGGGCTCATATTGTTTACTGTAATATTCGCTCTGAAATCGCCTGTAAGTGTGACTTATAATACTACATATGTTGTGGGAAACTGGCCTAGTTCATAAAAGTTCATCAAAACAAAGAAGTGAGGACAGAAAGGAGTCAGAAGTCTTCTAGATTGCTCATTCTCAGGAGGTGTTTACAGCAGCAACAATAGAGGCGCTCCGCCATTCGTCAGGCTGCTCAGAGCTTTACACACACTTTCTCAATCTCTTATAGTTGGACAATTCATTTATCCATTAACCGCTGAGCTAAAGTTGGTTTTATATACACACATGGCTTCAGTGAACACTTCTGACATGCTCCCTATATTGTTTACTGTGGTACTTTGGATATTTGGTCTGAAATCACATGCAAATGTCAACCTTGCCATGAAAAAAATAAGTTTTTACCAAAATAGCGAGTGTTTTTGTGTAGGCTTGTGTTGTACAGTACTGTAAACATGCTCAAATATGTCTCTGTCAGTGTTTTCACACAATTATATTTGATTTATCAAAGTCACACAAGTGGAAATTTCCCATCTGTCACATCCATAAACAAGCTTTTCCCTCATAAATGCAGAAAATGTCAAATAAAGTCAATAATGTTTGTTCAATAGAGAGCCGACTGACTCTTATCCATTTGATGAGCATTATTTCTGTTGGGTTGTGCAGTTTAATTCACAGAATTTCTACAAAGTATGTTGTATTCTGTAAACTCGCAGACTCTAGGTCACATGATCCATAACGCCTGTTTATTTTCCTCATTTAAAATCTAAAAGATGTTTACAGGTTGATCTTTTTCTGACCCCATAACTCTGTGCTTAGTTGTTTTGGGAAATATAAACAGAGAAAGTATGTTAACATTATATTGAAACAAACATCTGTGTATTTATTAGGGATGCTCATTTCGGTTAATTGTTCCAACCGGCGCTCGTTAACCGAATAATAACTGTTAACTGGTCAGATTAATATTAATTATTATTTAACAAAAAATATTGTGTCTATTTTGTGTCTGACACATTAAATATTGCATTTTAAAAATACTGATTTATTTTAACATGCAAACATATTAACATCAGAGCATCTTCACGCACCTGCAGTGTTTCCTACAGCACAGAAATATTGAACAATCTAAATAAAAGAATAAAATAAATTTGCCTGCCCTAGATGTTTTCTACTTAAATTAAAAATTTAGATTACAAAACGTAAACACTGACTGAATCCTTTTTAACATCCGGCTGTTTTTTTCAAGCATGTATTTTTTCTTCCGTCAAATAAAAATAACAAACTACCTAAAATCAATCGCTCCACAGAAAATATGCATTTAATTAATTCTCCGCTGTTATTAATATGTTACAAACCTCTGTCAACATTTTAAATAGAAGTCATAATTTTAAAGATTGTCTTGAGCATCTGGTTTTACCTTAGAGCTTGTGTGCTTTTATCTCCTCTCTCACTGGCGGTTCATGCTTTTAGTTTATTCATGACAATTTGCATTTGTATGATATTATTAGCAGTATTATTTATTATATGCATATTTATAATTGTTTTAATGAAAACAAGTTTAGATTTGTCCACCTGTGGGGTTTTGGAGACGTCTGCATCACCACGTGGGGCATAAGAACAGGACGTGTGTTTGGATATAACTCAGTTTTTTGACCACACTTCGTTTTTATTGTTCATTTATTCCTTTGCTGAAGATTAGAACTGAATTTAGAAATAGTTTTGACACAAATCTTTGAGCTTAACTAGCGAAATTAAATATGTAGGCTAATGGATGTGTTCAGTGGAGTGCGTACAACACCGTTTCCTTATCCACGAAAGTGAATGAGTAAAGGGAAAGAGAAAGTAAAGAGGCTGAATGGAGGAGGCTTATTCTTTATCCTTGTTTTACATTGCAACTAATTCTCATCAGATTATAAGTAGACTGTTAAGTTGGTGTTAGGGTTAGTGTAAGTTAACGTACTTGCAAAGTTTCTTATAGTCAGTTAAATATCTGTTAAATATCTGTATCAACAGATATTAGGCAGAGAGTTTACTAATACTCAAATGGACCATCAAAATAAAGTGTTACCAAATATATATATATATATGTGTGTATATGTGTATATATGCGTGTGTGTGTATATATATATATATATATATGTATATGTGTGTGTGTGTGTGTGTGTGTGTGTGTGTGTATTTTATCGTTTAACTGATACCATTAATCAGTTTAGAACCACCCTTTTGGTTTACGGTTAATCGGTTATTATGAACATCCCTAGTGTTTATGTGTTGAGTCTGCAAACGTCACGTCCATGACGCTGGAATTGCTCATTATTAAAGACACCATATACAGTACATATGAAGCAGTTACATATAAAGCAACAAAACACAGATATCAATAAAGTTCACAGATAAAGACACCAACATTTCTCAGCACATAAACAACATTAGCTTTATTTCTCTGACCGTCAACAATGTTGTAGTTTGACAGTCGTTGGCTGCTAACATGATTTGGCTAATCTGAATGTGCAAATAATACTTTTGTGAAATGATATTATTAAGAAGAGCGTCTGAAAGTGCCAATATAAACC
>CAIGQZ010032364.1:4001-14804 GCA_903798205.1 Danio tinwini
TTGCACTCCTGGTTAGACCTAAACTGCATTTCGTTTCCTTGTACTTGTACATGTGTGATGACAATAAAGTTGAATCTAATCTAATAAAGGTATTTATTTCTGATCTGATATTTTAGACCAATCAGCTAATCTACTTTCTTACAAAAATTTGATGGAAAAATGGTCATTCCCTATTAAATTTAAAGATTATAACACTATAACAAAAGCCATTCTCTCTGGTTTGCTAATGCTAATGAGAAGTCATATGTCCTCATATAAGAACTGATCCTGTACTATACTTAAATGGGGTAGACTTTTGTAGTAAAAAAATGTACAAACAAAGTTATTAGATTAATATTTTTTTAAAGAGCCTTAAAGCCTAAAGGGAATTTTTTTGGAACATTTGTTTTGAAGATATTGTGTGGAAAAAAGCTTGGTTGCTTCCTTTTCGTTTCTGCATAAGTAATAAACATAGAGAACTACATTTAAAAATACTTCACAACATTTATACCAATTATACATGATCAAAATGTATGCAGACTGATGAAAATTGCTCATTTTGAGTCTTTGGTTCATCTTTTTTATGTCAATATTCAAAGAAGTTTTGGGAAGATTTATCGTTGTATGTCCACACAAAAAAAATAAATAATAATAATCAGGTTTTAGATGTAACTTGACCCCCAAAGATGTTATATTTTATTTTGTATCTGACAATTTATCTGTGGATTTTATAATGAATCTTTTAATTTTATTTGGTAAAATCCATATTCATAAATACAGATTGAATAACTCTAAACCTTGTTTAAAGGTTTCCATTATAGATTTTCATGTGTATATAGACTCGCTTCAGTATATCAAGAGTAAGAAATGTCAAGATACAGTTTTAGTTGCAAAGGAGCTGAACTTGAATAGTAAACGTGTTGTCAATTGGATAGGTTAAATCATAATATCATTGCAAAGGACTCTATGATGAAGCTGTCTTTTTATTTATTTTGATTATGTAATCTATACACATGTATCTTTTGGATGTCATGTTTAATTTGTATATTTCCTGCTGTTTAAATAAAAAATAAATAAAAAAAGTCTGGGTTCATCAACACTTGTAAAGCTCAGACACTCATAAACCTCTTCATGGAATCCACATGTCATTCAGTCAATGTAAATGAAAGGTTTTAAATGTGTTGGAGGTTCAAAATGCATCTATAGACTGTGAAATAAGTGATAATTGCGTTAGCTTACTTGTGTGAGCAGTGCTTGTCTCTTCTTATCCGTTTTTGGATGCAGTGTCTGTATTATTACAGAAGCTCTACAACTCCGCCACCTGCTGGACAGCAATGAAAACGAGGAGAGCCAGAAAGTATCATTAATGGCAATGAAGAGTTGAGGAAATCAACAAACTTAATTAACATTTAGATACAAACTCAGACTCTTTTAATATTTACCATAATATCTGGGAAATGTAATATTTCTGATATTCTCTCTTGTGATGCTGATATACAGTAATTCAACGTCAAGTAGAATCGACTTAAATGAATGACCACATAAAGAAACACAAGACAAAAAGGCACAAAATGTGAATGTTTATTTCATGAAGAATGTACAGGCTGTTAGACAAATATTTGCCATGTGTTAGAGATGGAACAAATGTGTAGGAATGTGTCACAATCTTAGCAAGAACACAACATCATAAGACGTTAATATTAGGTTAGATTTAGGTTGTGATGTCCGCTGGCTAAAATTCAATGTCTAGCCAGCGTCTTAAGGACAATGTTATTTTGATGTCCAATAATGGTAATTGGTTGATGTTAGATTGTGTTGGCAAGTGACCAAAATTCAACATCTGTCTGACATTGGACGTTGGCCTGACTTTAGGTTTTGATGTCAGCCCGATTTCCATTTCCACCCAAAATGCAACACCCCTTGGAGTTGTGGTACAACATCAATCTGACAATATATTGATGTCCTGTGCCTGCTGGGATTTAACAGATATATTAGAGCAGTGTTTCTCAACCACATTCATGAAGGAGCACCAGCTCTACACATCGCCATGTCTCCTTAAACAAACACACCTGATTCAGCTCAATAGCAGAGACTGAATGACCTGCAATGGGTGTGACAGACAAAAGGGGACATATAAAACACGCAGTGTTGGTGGTCCTCCAGGAATGTGGTTGAGAAACACTGTATTAGAGCAGTGGCTTGTCTATTTATTAGCACATGTATGCTGGTACTGTAAGAACGTTATGAGTTGTGTTTGATGTGTGAAGAAGAAACATCTCAATAAACACAGTGCAATAGTTCTTGTTATAAAAATATGTAAACTAAATCAGTTAACATGATGGACTGTAAGTAAACTATGGAGCGATAAGCAATGATTACAGCAGTATGCTAAAAAGAGTCTGGGTTTTTCTGTTGATAAAATGGAGAATTGTTAAAGATAGTGAGATGTTTTCCTGTAGAAATATTTCCTTGTACTTGTTTTTGTTGTAATGCATGTAACACACACAGTCCTAATGGCTGCAACATTGATCAACAACTCATATTAAAGTGCTTTATACATGTAGAGTATGATTTACATAGGCTACATGTCAAGTTGATGACAAATGCGATGCTCTACTTCAGAAAAAAAAAAACAATTAAACCAGGAGTCTGTGATGTCCTTACATTAATGCACCATTAGATAATGCACATGTTCCATAACTGTTGAGAAGACAAGTGAGGTTTAACACATCTTTAATATAAAACAATTCACTACAGTTATATTACAATAGATGTAAACACTTTAACATCTTTCAAATACACGCACGTCGTGATTTTGCCAAGATGCGATCCTGTATTAGCATCTATGTTGATCCTGGAACATCATTTTTGTTTAAAATGTAATCCATACCTATTCTCTACCCTCAAACCCAACCATAACTGTGAATTATTCCCAAAATCAGAGAACAATAATAGTTGGATAACAATCATGAAGTGCATAAAGCTAACCGTAAGCCTTAAATAACCATGAACGTTAATCCAATCCCTTAATTCTGATTGGCTGATTGGAATGTTGTTGCAGGATCAACATAATGTAGGAACATGTCCTACTTGGTGAAATCAGATTGGCGACACACTTCTGAAAACAACCAAATTAAAAATATTCCCAATGAGCTGTTCTTCATATATTCCTACTACATAGCATTTGTTCTATACACCATTTTTACCATTTACACCATAGATCGTCCTTTAGATTGTGATCTCTATTGCCTTTTGCACATACAGTCATTTCGGTTCATCAGATCCTTTGTATTTCTTTTAACATACGGCTTTTGCCTCATTACAGACCTACACATGTGTCTGTTGGTTTAAAAACATGGCAAACTTCACAATATACACATTAAAGTAACAAAATATACATTTATACAGGCCTTATGCCTCTTGAGTGACCTTAAGTAAATGTTTAATCTGTATATCCAGCATTTTGCAATCTGACATGCTATGAAACACTTTGTGGTCAAAACTGCTGTTACACTTCTTTAAAAGCTACCCCATTTTCACAATAAGAGTCCTGCATGTTAGGTGGCATGGTGGTCTGGGGTTAGCACTGTCACCTCACAACAAGAAAGTCGCTTTCAAACTTAGTGACTTTGTGGTCGCAAATTTGGTATTTCCCAAATCCGTTATTACAATGAACATTCGAAAGATATGTGGTTGCAACTACTGGTTGCAACTAAAGACTATTGGAAATGCCAACTGACTCAGCCGAGTCTCAAACCAGTGACCTTATTGTTGTAAAGCGACAGCGCTACCCACTGCGTCGTCCCACCATGTGCTTTAGACTTAAACCATTAAAATAGAGCCCAAAGAGTGACAAGAAAACATAATGTTAAAAATCCCATCTATTATCAACTGGCCAGAGTTTTGAGAATGTAATAGACTTGAAGGGTTCTTCTGTTTATTTGCCATGTCAAATTAAGTATAGATTGTTACACTGACAAGTTACTTGACGGGACGTTAAAGAGAAACATGCAAAATAATTCAATATTTATTTATTCATAATATATATTTAAGGGGGAAAAATCATTCAGATTTGTGTGTGCTGATGTAGTTCATGGATGTCTCGTATGTTTTAAGTGTACATCATTTTAAACACATTAATTTAAGCAAATGCAAGTTACTTCCTAAAAGCAGCTAGAGTTACTTTTCCACAGTGACATATATATTAAAGAAACATCAATAAACATTAATTTTAAGTCAAATATTTGGTACTTAAACCAGTGCATTACAATTATGATGTTAAAGCTGTTTTAATATGCAAGTGTACACAACTGCAATAACAAAACACTTAACTTAGACTAAGCACATGGTAGCATTTCTCAAAAAGTAGCAAACTATAATAATATACAGACTAAAGGGTATCATGACAATATATCTCAATATTAAACATACAGTCAGCATTACTGTGACAGTATCAGATCAGCTCATTTTAGATCTACTCAGGCTGAACTGAAGTCTCTTCAGGGTTTTGTGATGTCTGAACTCTGAGATTCTGCCTGCAGACCAGCACACACAGGAGAGGGTCTGAGATCAGTCTCAAACTCGTCAGGAACTCAGGAATATGTGAAAGATAAGGGATATAATGTAGAAAAGAAGTAACAACACAAAAAAAGAGCACCAGCAGACTGAATATGAAAACAACTGAAATATGAGGATCTGTTTTCCTGGATGATTGAGAGTGAAGCTCAGCTGAACATGAAGCTCTACAACATATTACCCACGTGATCACAGACACGAAAAAGACGTAAAATACATAGCGATATATTCCCGTCATATTTAAATAAAACAAAAAAAAATCACAGATAATGATACAGAGAAGCGCGAGCATGTAGAAGAGTCTGAAACAGCGTGAGGAGAAAACAGCAGCAGTGTACAGTGGATATTTGACTGAGAGAATTCCCTCTAGTGCCACCAGCTGATTCAGGAGGAGACCACAGTCTGTTAAAGACCACCATAAAGACAGAAAAACCCAACATGTCCAACTCATATTCCCTGAGAACTCATCCAAGAGATCTTTGATCAGTATGTAGGGACTCAAGAAAATCTCAGTACAGTCAGTGAGGAGGAGGAAGATGATGAAGACTGAAATACGGTGTCCATTCTTTCTGTGGTCAATCAGTTCACCGACAGACCAAACAAGAGCTGGTAGACCTGCAGACATGCCAATGATGAAGAAGATGAGGAGTCTGATCTTTATATCCAGCTTTTCAGGTGTAAACTTCCATCTAAATGGATAATAGAGAGGCCAGTATATGTCTGTGATGTTCATCTGTAAACACACAAGTCCATAAGTAAGATGAAAATATGTCTTAAAGTGGAAATAACAGCTCTCTCTTACCTCGATATATACAGGAGATGTTTTTTTGTTTGATTTCTTCTCTCGTTCTGCCTGTGCTCTACTTTTCTTCTTCTTTTTCTTCTGCTGGTTTCTGGGTGTTGGTTTATCTGCTGGTTTGATCTCAGCTCATATATATGAGCTCTGACTGTGGTTTCAGTAGGAAGCATGACTTTTTTTTCTCAAAGCGTAATGTTTAAAAGTCAAACAAAAACACATAAAGAAATAAATGCAGTCTATAGTTTTCATGTGTTTCCTTACATTCAGTGTACATTCGTGAGTTTTTGCTTATATTGTGAGTATAAACATAAGGTTAACAAGTTATTTTGGAAAAAAAACATGGATGGACGCAGACACATACACAATTATAAAAGCCACAGAGATGATTTGTGTACCATCCGTAAACAATCCGTACCTCTCATGTCATGCATACACACATTTCATTCTGCATCTTTTAGTTTGTTAGGAGATTTACCCATTAAATATGAAAGACGCTTCAGTCTTCTCATGGCTGTGTCACTATACAACATGGAGTGCCACAAGGCTCAGAACTCGGATCATTACTTTTATCATTATACATCTTTCCTCAAATTCTCAAGCTTTATTACAAAATAGAGTATTTATTAATTTATACATGTATTTATTTTAATTTATAAAAATAAGGTTACTTGCCAAGTTACCTTGAAAAAAAAACATAATTTAATTATTTACTTGGATGGACAAACACACACAATTAAACAAGTCACAAAGATGTTTTCATCAATTTTCCTTCAGCTTAGTCCCCCATTTATCAGGGGTCACCACAGCGGAATGAACCGCCAACTATTCCAGCATATGGTTTACGCAGTGGATGCCCTTCCAGCTGCCACCCATTACTGCAAAACACCCGTACACACTCATTCACACTCATACACTATGGTCAATTTAGTTGATCAATTCCCCTATAGTGCATGTGTTTGGACTGTGGGGGAAACCGGAGCACCCAGAGCAAACCCACACCAACACAGGGAGAACATGCAAACTCCACACAGAAACACCAACTGACCCAGCCGGGACTCGAATCAGCAACCTTCTTGCTGTGAGGCGACAGTGTTAACGACTGAGCCACCGTGCCACCCTTTGCCTCATGTTTACTGATGTAATTTGTATTTCTTGTGAGAAAGATGTTGCTGAAACCTCAGTAGGAGCTGTGAGATGAGATCTGTGACCACACTGAGCTCAATATGGCCAATAAATGTAACAAGCAGACACCAGAGGAAGAGCTCATTCTCACCCACAAGCAATGATAACGTCTGAACCACAGTCAAGTGCAGTGCACATTACAGCTCACCAGAAACAAATATATAATACAGTAGGCTTTGGCACATATTTAACAAGTAATAAATTCAAACAAACAAGAGTTACATTGGGATTGATCAGTATCCTGTTCACACCAGATTCCAACAGCTTTGAATAAATAAATTAATATTAATTGTGTGCTTTGGTGAATTTATGCCAAGAATGGTATAGTGGCCACGTTTGAGAAAGTTACCTTTAAAGTGTGTGTTAACAGAACACACTCAAAATAAACAAGTAATCTACCAACTCAGTCTATAACACACATATAAGGTAAAAAAGATTATCAAGAGAGAATTTTTATATTTGGATAATCAGGGGTGGGCATCAAGGTGGCGAGAGTAGCTTGATCTACCGCCTACAGTTGATGTTGATATTCTAGGAATAACCAATTGTCCAGAATTAATTCACAGTAGTGGACGTGAGGAGCTGTAATACACCAGGAGCTCCTCAAATACTGGGCAGCTCAGCTATTCAGGGTTTTGTCAATAAGATCTTAATTTATACATTGTTTATTAGGGAGTCAATGCAATAGTGAAAGAACTGGAGTAATATGATCATACTTATTTGATCTAGACAGCACTCTAGCTGCTGCATTTTGAACCGACTGAAGTTTGTTAATTAGGCCTACAGGGCAAACAGATAATAAGGCATTACAGTAATCTAACTGAGAGGTCATTAAAGCATGAATAAGCTTTTCCGCATTAGACACTGATACCACACTGTAAAAAAATTCCTTATTTTATGGTTTATTTCCGGCATTTTCCTGTTAAATTACAGAAATTTACCGTAAAATAAAGGACATTAAATTACAGAAAAGTCCTTCATTTAAAATTTCTGGTAAATTTCTGTAATTCAACCTCTGTTATTTTACAGTAAATTTGTCAGGGTTCTGCCACTCTGGTCTTGTAAATTCTTGTTTTGGTGGCAGAGTCCGGACACTAGCTCCGTCTTATCCTGTCCTGTAGTGCTCTGCTCGAGTTTTCTCGGGTCGGGCACTTGTGTTCTGTCATTGTGTGCGTCTCTGTGTGTGCGCCGCCCTGAGTGCGTGCAGACCATGCATGCTCCCGTTTGATGCGGATGCGCATGGTCTGCGTGTGCTTGTGAAGCGCATGCTTTTATACTCGTGTTTGTGTTTTGTTCTGTCGGCATCGCGCTGTTTCATTCTCAGCGTCTCAGTCTGGTTGGTTTTGGTTTTGGTTGGCTCTGAGATGAAACATGCCCGTTGCTTATGTGTGAGCTCACGGTAAGATGTTTTCATCTATTGTGTGCTCGTGTCTCATGTTCAGTCTTCTGTTGGTGTTGTGTTTAGCACGTGGTGCGTGTTTACATGCACCGCCTGCTTGTGTTGTCATGAACACGCAGTTAATAAGTTCTCTTATTGGCTGCGTGTTCTAGTCTAGTGTTATGTGAGCGCATGGCTTGTGTCGTCTATTGTCTAGCCCTACCCTCCTTGTTAACCCATTATTAGTTTATCATGTTCACCTGTTTGTGTTAATTTACTACTGCTCATAATCTCCTCATGTCTGCTGGCCTGTGCCAGTTCGTCATCTTTTCTCCTTGTCCTGTCGTTTGTAGCCTTGTCCAGTCCTGATCCCTGCCAGCCTGCCCTGTGAAGTTTATTTGTATGTTTTGTTAGTTTTGTTAGTGTTTTCCCCCTCGGGATAGTTTATTTTGCTGTTTGTTTTATTTTATTATTAATAAATACCTATTTTTCCCTGTTAGTCCTCGCTCCTTTTCCCCACCCACAACCGTGACAAAATTTCTGTAACTTAACGACCATTGTTATTACTTGTTATTGCTTGAAATCTGGCTGAAGATCTAGATCTAATCTTTACTGGTCGGGTCCAGGATTATGTCAACCTAGGGATAAGGAGAAACAGACTAACATAAGTGTAGATACCGTTATCTCCATACTGGTTGGTTGAACCTCAAGTTCCACTTTGGTCCTCCAAAACCTCTATGCCTCCCCATCTCTGCAGCTCTACTTCTCAAAAATAAAGATTATTGTCATGACTTATCACTCAGTGTAACCAGGATGTAGAGTTACAATGGAGCGAGGATTCACATGCACCTTATGTAGAATCGTCAGACAGGCAATGGTCAATCACAGGAGTAAACAGGAACATACAGGGCAATCCAGAAGAGTAGTCAAGTCACAGGCAAATGGTCGACACAGACAACAGAAAACAATAAACAAGGCAAGGGTGAAGGAACACAGTAAGACTAGACTAAGAAACGCTTCGTAGTGTAGCAATGATATGTCTGCATTCGAAACCGCCTACTACTCAGTAGCTACTGCATTTGAATTTAAATGTACTACTCGGCTAGTAGAAAAGTGTGTCCTACACAGTATGAATGTGAGCAGTATGAATGGAACTCTGACGTACTACATCCGCCATTTTGTCGTGATCATGTGACCTACCCGCATGAGTTGTGTCGCTTCACTCCCATTCATGAATTCTCTTGTAATGCATCATGGGATAGCGCAGTGTGCATCTGATGTGCACTTCAGAATCTCGTCGGAAGTAGTAGGTCACTCTGGAACTTCTGGCATAATGATTTTCTAATTCTATGAATTCAGAGATACTGCTCGGCTCACATACTTTAGTGTACTATATAGTATGGGAGTATGTAATTTCGGATGCAGCCCAAGACTCAGCACCGTGTGAGGGAATGGGAGTAGTGTATATAGTCAGTGCAATCAGTCTTTGATTAGCTTCCAGCTGTGTGTGTGCAATCATCTGTGATCCGGAAACAGGTGTGTGTGTGGGGTGTATGGTGGGATTTGCAGTTCATAAGGTGACAGAACCGTAGTCCAGGTGATGGTGCATGTTTACCGGTGATCTGCAAGCCTGAATCAGCCTCATAGAGACAAAAGAGGATTCAAGATAATAATGAGCTGTTTTATTATTAAAGAAGCTTCAGTAACAGCATGAAAACAGAAAAGCAGATCTTTTAATTAAGTCGAAAACCAACAAATAAACACATGAGAGAATATAAATTCATCAGAGGCACATACAGATCATTATTTATCATGTAATGGGATGTAAAGATTACTTTAAGATGATCATATAGCACATGAACAAACAGACAATATACTGACATATTAAACCACACAATTATGCTGCATTTACACATGTTGATTACAGGTACTGTTTAATTCATTTAATTTATTACAATTTATACAATCTATTCATTATAATGAGCTAATAATAGACTTTACAGCTGTACTGGTTATCATGACAGCAAAAGCTTTTATTGATTTTAATAAACTGAGATTCATAGTCCACATAAAATGACAACCAGTTCACCCTACCAGATCTACTGAGACTACTTTTGTGGTGTCTGAACTCTGAGATTCTGTCTGCAAACCAGCACACACAGGAGAGGGTCTGAGATCAGTCTCAAACTCATCAGGAAACTAAGAATGTAAGAAAAAGTAAAAAGCTCATGTGAAGTATCCCAATGATCTAAAATATTAAATAAAATATAGGGCTGATAAAGCACCAGCAGAGTGAATAAGAAAATAACCCAAATATGATGACCTGGTTTCCTGGATACGTGAGAGTGACGCTCAGGAGAACTCGAAGCTCCACAAGATATTACCCATGTGATCACAGACACAAAAACCAAAGAAATCTACTAATAGTGATCAAGAGAAAGATAAGTAGGTAGAATATGATGAAACAGCGTGAGGAGAAAGCAGCAGCAGTGTACCGTGGATATTTGACTGAGAGAATTCCCTCTAGTGCCACCAGCTGGTTCAGGAGGAGACCACAGGCTCTTGAAGACCACCATAAACACAGAAAAATCCAACATGTCCAATCTGTACGGGTATAGAGCTCATGTAAGAGATCTTTTATCAGTATCTAGGGACTTAGCAAAAGCTCAGTAAAGTTAGTGAGTAGGAGGAGGATGATGAAATACGGTGTCCATTCTTTCTGTGGTCAATCAGTTCACCGACAGACCAAACAAGAGCTGGTAGACCTGCAGTAATATCCAGAAGTTCAGGTCTAAGCATCCATCTAAATGGATAATATATATCCCAGTTTTTCTCTGTGTTGTTCATCTGTGAACACACAAGCACATGAATAAGTGTAAATGTCAGCGCT
>CAIGQZ010032368.1:0-13491 GCA_903798205.1 Danio tinwini
ACAACAACTACAGTAATTGATCTGTTGTGGTGATTCTATAGTTGCTAAGGTACCACAACAACTAGTTATTGACCTGTTATGTCGATTCTATAGTTGCTATGGTAACACAACAACTACAGTAATTTATCTGTTATATCGATTCTATAGTTGCTATGGTAACACAACAACAGTAATTGATCTGTTGTGGTGATTCTATAGTTGCTATGGTACCACAACAACTATAGCGATTGATCTGTTGTGGTGATTCTATAGTTGTTATGGTAACACAACAACAGTAACTAATCTGCTGTGGTGATTCTATAGTTGCTATGGTAACACAACAACTACAGTTATTGATCTGTTGTGTCAATTCTATAGTTGTTATGGTAACACTACAACAGTAATTGATCTGTTGTGGTGATTCTACAGTTGCTATGGTAACACAATAACTATAGTGATTGATCTGTTGTGGTGACTTGTCAGTTGCTATGGTAACAACTATAGTTATTGATCTACTGTAGTGATTCTATAGTTGCTATGGTAACACAACTACTGTAACTGATCTGTTGTGGCGATTCTATAGTTGCCATGGTAACACAACTACTGTAACTGATCTGTTGTGGCGATTTTATAGTTGCTATGGTAGCAGCAACTACAGTGATTAATCTGTTGTGGTGATTCTATAGTTGCTATGGTAACACAACAACTAAGTTAATATATCTGTTGTGGTGATTCAATATTTCTAAGAATTCTAAATGTGACAGTTATGTATTGTCTATTTATATAGTGCATTTATTGTGTGTGTCCATACATCCAAAGTGCTTTACTGTCATGAGACGGGTCTCTCCACACCACCACCAGTGTGCACCATCCACTTGGATGATGCGACGGCAGCCACAGGACAACAGCACCAGTGCTTCACCACACACCAGCTATTGGGAGAGTGAAGAGACAGTGAGAGAGCCAGATTGGTGGATGGGGATGATTGGGAGGCCATGATAGGTAAGGGCTGATGGAGGGAATTTGGCCCTACTCTTTACCAGAAGTGCCATGGGATTATTAATGACCACAGAGAGTCAGGACCTCGGTTTAATATCTCATCCGAAAGACAGTGTAGTGTCCCCTTCACAATACTGGGACATTAGGACTCACACAGACCACAGGTTGAGCACCACCTGCGAGTCTTTCTAACACCACTGCCAACAGCAACCTAGTTTTCCCATGTGGTCTCCCATCCAAGTACAGGGCAGGGTCAGACCTGCTTAGCTTAGTGAGTAACCACTCTTGGGCTTCAATGCTACTTTTGGGCTTCACAGTGGTGCAGTGGGTAGCATAATCGCCTTACAGCAAGAACTTTGCTGGTTCGAGCCTTGGCTGGGTCAGTTGGCACTTCTGTGTGGAGTTTGCATGTTCTCCCTGTGTTGGTGTGGGTTTCCTCAGGGTGCTCCGGTTTCCCCCACAAGTCCAAACACATGTGGTACAGGTGAATTGGGTGAGTTAATTGGCCGGTGTCTGATTGTGTAAGGATGTTTCCCAGTGATGGGTTGCAGCTGGAAGGGCATCCGTTGCATAAAACATATGCTGGATAAGTTGGCAGTTCATTCTGCTGTGGCGACCCCAGATTAATAAAGGGACTAAGCCGAAAAGAAAATGAATGAATGCTACTTTTACTACCATTTTTTATAGCTTAAAAGTTTACAATTAATTTATATATATATATATATATTTCTACTAAAGAAGCTATATCCACATTTTTTTTCAAAATTTACTCTTTCAAAATAATCAAAATCCAGAGATGGTTTATTTATCCTTGCTAAATAAAATAAACAAATAAAATAAAGTGGTCAAGGGCTTAACATATTAGTAACATCAACTAATTAACCCTAGTAAGTGGCCAAACCAGTCAGCCAGGCAGAACCAAATCCTCCCTGACCTGGAAAAACAGAAAACTGGAATAACACACACACACACACACACACACACACACACACACATGCAGCGCCCGAACAACATCCATCTGCTCCAGGAGAAAAACTGCTCTGGGGGAAAGAGAACGACTGAGAGAGAAAAAAATAAATAAAAAGCCCCACACACACAAACACACACACATGCACACACACACACACAATCTCAGACTCTATAATTTTCTCGATTTAGATTATTTTGTGAATGTGTTTATGGTCAATAAAGAGCCGCAGTCGTCGCCCGGGGCCTGCGATACACTTACGACATCCCCAACACCAATTGGTATTTCCATGGCGATGGAGCCAGCGTCAGCCAATGGGAGCGCTCGGTTTTTGGATCAGCACCAGAAGGCTCTAGAAAGCTTTAGGAGGGGATTCAGACCATTAATTGAATATTAATGCAACCTCGGCGCTGACACTGGTGTGATTAGACTAATTGATCAGCTCACCGTGCCAAGATGTCAGCCGCCCGCATCCCACAATCCTTCATTTCTCATATGTGGATGATTTCCTCTCATCTCGCAGATGCTTGTTTAAATATTTGTGCACCTGATGTTATCGGGGAAATAATAAGAAGCGCTACTATGTCGAAACAGCGGCTCCAGAATGAACTTGCCACTTGTAAAAGTGTTTTTTTTTGTAACACTTAATAATGCCGGCTCATGAGATGAAATAGATTTGGAGCAGAAAGAGTGATTCATTGTTGATGCAACGTGACAAAGCAAAATGTGGTTTTTAATTTCAGTGCAACAATGATGCCGTAAAAGCGCTACACTCAATAACAATATTCTAAAGTTTAAACTAAAGCTGAAACAACACAATTCATGTGTTTTCATTAGGACAACTTAATTTTTTTATGTTCAATGCACATAAATTTGTTAAAATTGTTAACTTAGGCAATGCAAGTTTATTTCTATAGCACATTTCATACACAGTGGCAATTCAAAGTGCTTAACATAAGCAAGAATAAAAAGACAAGTATAAGAAAAATTAAAAAGCAAATAATAAGAGTAATTAAAAACAGATAAAAATGTGTTAAAACAGGCTGTAGCACAGTGCTCATTCAGTAAAGGCACAGCTAAACAGATGTGTGTTCAGTCTTGATTTGAATGTGCCTAATGTTGGAGCACATCTGATCATTTCTGGAAGCTGATTCCAACAGTAGGGGGCGCTGTTGTAGCTGAAGGATTCACCCTGCCTTGACTGAACTCTTGGAGTTTCTAGTTTATATGATCCTAGAGATCTGAGTGATCTGTTAGGTTTGTATTCAGTGAGCATATCTGTAAAGTATTGAGCTCCTAGGTCTCTGATCATCAACTGGTGGCCCGCTGAGCCGTTCAATCCGGCCCGTGACTTGATTTCAAAATTGTGAGGATCAAAAATAAAATAGTGGTCCACACTATTAAAGCAACTTAAAAATAACAACAACTCGGTCTATTGTCAGAATAACCACCATTTATGACTATATTTAGGCTACACTTGGAAATGAGGACAGACTCAGACAGACCATGCGGCGTTAAGCATTTATTGTTTCAAACCGGTTTTAGTGTAAATGAAGAGCAGGTGGGGTGTAGGCAGAGTGCGCGCGACGTGTGTGTGAAGAGCAAAGAGGGATGCGGTGGGGAGAGGTGTGCGAGGTATTTAAGGAGCGGGAGGAAGACGTGATTTCTGGGAGATTATCATTCGTTTGTGGGTATCCGGGAGTCTCTATGCATTTGCGGGAGACTCGCAGAACTTCTGGGAGACTTGGGATGTCTATCAGGACTAAAGAAAGGAGGAAAAACAATCTGGCACAACTTAAAATAGCATGGTAAATAAATAACCTGGTACCAGCACAAAACAGCTCACAAATAATGTTCACACATCAAATGAAACGTTAAGTGGGCTTGAATTCAATTCTCAATGCTGAAACGGGCTACTCACAGTGCTTAATCAATGACTAAAGTTACATCTCCCCTTGTTGACTTAGCCTAATTGAGTTGAGGCAAAATATATATCACTCCTAGTGGTTGACTGTGGTATAGGTGATGGGGGCCTGAATCAAATGCCTTCAGTTTTGTAATGAAATTGAAAAAGTATAAACATTAAACATAATGTTAAGCCAAAATGAGATTTTTATTTGATTTTCTTCTTGAGGGTCCGGCCCTCAAGGAGACTGTGTAGTAAAACTCTTGCCCTTTGACAAATATAGTTAATGACCCCTGTCCTAGGCCATTTAGTGATTTATAGACAAGTTATAATACTTTAACATCTATTCTGAATGTAACTGGGAGCCAGTGTAAAGACTTGAGGACAGGTGTGATTTGATTTCCTGCTTCTGGTCAGAATCCTGGCCGCAGCGTTCTGGATGAGCTGTAACTGTCTGACAGTTTTTTTTGGGGAAGGCCCGTGAGGTCGTTACTTAATCGATTTGCGTTGGGACAACATGAATGAATTGTGTGGAACCCTGCATTTTTTACAGTGTATTTTAAATGCATTTCTTCTAAAATAACTATTGAAATATATTGTATATAATGTATAAGTCTTTTAAATGACTTGTGAATAATAACTGAGTTTTTATTCACTGCTGCAAATCAAATAAAAATAAAAAATAATAAAAATAAAGCACTATTTTAAAAATAATAACTAATAAAAATATTTGTTTATATTTATTCATGTATTTATTATTGTTTGTTTGTTTGTAACTTAATGGACATGAAGTGTTTTGGAAAACTACAGCCATGAAATATATTGGAAAGAATATATAACCTTTGACATTTACAAACAATAAAGTAACAAACAATTAATTATTAAATAAAGTAACATTGTGAAATATACAATAATAATAATCATAATAATAATTCATTTCATTCATTCATTTTCTTGTCGGCTTAGTCCCTTTATTAATCTGGGGTCGCCACAGCGGATTGAACCGCCAACTTATCCAGCACGATTTTACGCAGCGGATGCCCTTCCAGCCGCAACCCATCTCTGGGAAACATCCACACACTCATTCACACTCATACACTACGGACAATTTAGCTTACCCAATTCACCTATAGTGCATGTCTTTGGACTGTGGGGGAAACCGGAGCACCCGGAGGAAACCCACGCGAACACGGTAAGAACATGCAAACTCCACACAGAAACACCAACTGACCCATCCCAGCCGAGGTTCGAACCTGCGACCCAGCGACGTTCTTGCTGTGAGGCAACAGCACTACCTGCTGCGCCATAATAATAATAATAATAATAACATAAAAGAGGGGAGTGCAGTGGGTAGCGCTGTCGCCTCACAGCAAGAAGGTTGCTGGTTCGAGTTCCGCCTGGGTCAGTTGCCATTTCTGTGTGGAGTTTGCATGTTCTCTCTGTGTTGGCATGGGTTTCCTCCGGGTGCTCCAGTTTCTCTCACAGTCCAAACACATGCGCTATAGGGGAATTGATTAACTAAATTGGCCGTAGTGTATGAGGGTGTGAATGAGTGTGTATGGGTGTTTTCCAGTACTGGGTTGCAGCTGGAAAGGCATTTTCTGCGTAAAACATATGCTGGATAAGTTGACGGTTCATTCCGCTGTGGCGACCCCTGAAGTAGAAACTAAACAAAAGTAAAATGAATGAATGAATGACTACTTAATTGTTGGCATATCAGGTTGCATGCACCAACTTTTTAAAGAGCATATTTATGTATTATTTGTTTTTATTTTTCAAATTTATTTAATTATTTGTTTGTTTGTAACTTCATGGACATAACTGCCATGAAATATATCGGAAAGCATGGGTCAAGTCAGTACGTAAAACTAATTACCAAATTAGCAATATCATTCATTCATTTTCTTTTCGGCTTAGTCCCTTTATTAATCAGGGTTCGCCACAATGGAATGAACCGCCAACTTATCCAGCATATGTTTTACGCAGCGGATGCTCATTCACACACATACACTATACAGTCAATTTTAGCATACCCAATTCCCCTATAGTGCATGTGTTTGGACTGTGGGGGAAACCGGAGCACCCGGAGAAAACCCACACAAACGCAGGGAGAACACGCAAACTCCACATAGAAATGCCAACTGACCCCGCCAAGGATCGAAACAGCGACTTTCTTGCTGTGAGGTGATTGTGCTACTCACTGCACCACAGCGTCGCCATAAGCAATATCATAAAAATAAATTAGAAATAGAGTAATAAAAATAATGAAATAATGAAAAATACAAATAAACATGACAAAACATAAAAATAGAAAAATAGAAAGATTCAGAAAAATTTTTGTATATATATTTTTTTCAAGTAATTAAACATAAAACAATCATAAAAACATTAATCAATCCTACATTTTTGTTACCAGATTAATAAACAATTTGATTTTTTTAAGAATGTATTATTTTATTTGAATACCACTGTCTACAATAAACATTACTTCATTACATTATTCTGTATATTTATACAGTTAAAGTCTTAAAATAAAGAAAGAAGGTTAAAGAATTATTTATTTTCCCAATTTCTGTTTAATGAAGATTTCTTCAGCACATTTCTAATCATAACAGTTTTAATAACTCATTTCTAATAACGATTTATTTTATCTTTGCCATGATGACAGTAAATAATATTAGACTAGATATTCTTCAAAACACTTCTATACAGCTTAAAGTGACATTTAAAGGCTTAATTAGGTTAATTAGGGTAAAGTTAGCGTAATTAGGCAAGTCAGTATATAACAGTGGTTTGTTCTGTAGACTACTGAAAAATATATAGCTTAAAAAGGCTAATAATATTGACCTTAAAATGGGTTTAAAACAAATAAAAACTGCTTTTATTCTAGCTGAAACAAAACAAATAAGACTTTCTCCAGAAGAACAAATATTATCAGACATACTGTGAACATTTCCTGAATCTGTTCAACATCATTTGGGAAATATTTGACAAAAAAAAAATCAAAGGGGGGCTAATAATTCTGACTTCAACTGTATATATATATATATATTCATTCATTTTCCCTCTGCTTATTCCCCTTATTAATCAGGGGTCACCACAGCGGAATGAACTGCCAACTTATATAGCATCAGATGCACAGTGGATGCCCTTCCAGCAGAAACTCAGTACTGGGAAACACCCATACACACTTATTCACACACACACACACACACACACACACACACACACTATGGCAAATTTAGTTAATTAATTCACCTACGCCAATCACTGAGCCACCGTGTCGCCCTATATATATATATATATATATATATATATATATATATATATATAAGTATGCTTTTGTTTGCTTCTACACATTAGTTTTGAGTATACTATAAATGTCATTATACTAAATAGTAAAATAAATAGTAAAATAGAATTAAATATAAAATAATTTATTTATAAACACTCAGCTGACAAAAGGATTCACTGTCAACAAAAGGCAAAAAAATCTTCTTTTCTTAATCCAAGTATGTTTACACTTTATTCTTATGAAATTTGAGCAATATTTGTTTCAGACAGGTTTATTTTAGACAGCTTTATGGTTATCCCCAATAAAGAAAAAATAAAACAGAAAAAAAAAAGCACAGGCCTCAGTTTCAAACTCGTGTTTTAATGGGGTCATGCAATAATCCAGCTAAAATCAGGTACGGCACCACACATATGCATCAGTGTGAAACTCATTGACTTCACAACAGGGATGAAGCAGCTCTCACACACACACACACACACACACACACACACACACACACACAGCTATGCTAAAAGAGAATTCTAGAAGACCTACAGGAAACAGACACCATTTGGCGTTTATGTAAATTTGTGAACAAAATGGCTGCCTGCCAATTCCTGTCAGTTTGAACAAAGCTCGCCTCGCTGGCAGCAAACTGAGTGTTAAGGTGGTCCACATCCTATATGATCCTCCGAGGAGACTCAGAGCCACCAGTCCACCTTAAAAAGCCGGCCTGAAGTCTAAATTGGGGGATCCATGAAGTTGTGATGCATTGTGTTGTTTTGGGCAGAGTCCGCTGTCTGCCGTCCGCTCCTATAGGGCCGCGAGTTGTCATAGCAGCCGTTGAGTCCGTGCCAAAACACAGACTCGTTAAGACCGGAGATGTTCGTTATTCATGCTTTCCACTGAGTTCCTTAATTAAGAACGTGACAGGAAGACATCAGTGTTATTCTCTCAACTGCAAAAAAACCCAGATGAATGCATCACGCAGATCACGAGCATTAGCGGTGTTAGCATTAGCGCTCATATTGGTGTGACAAACTTAAAACTACAGAGATTAAACTCGCACTCACATATCAATGACGCCCTAGCAACTGCATAGCAACACCCAGGCAGTGAGCCAAAACACAGTAGCAACCTGAAACAACTGTAAAACGGCAAAAACCTTGCAGCCATACACCATAGCCGAGCAACCTAAAAACTACTCTAAACCTCTGAAACTGCAGAGCAACCACCACCCCAGCAACCAGTCAAAACACCCTGGCAACCACCAGAGTACACAGACCACCTTAGAAACTGCATAGCAACACCCCAGCAATCAGTCAAAACACCCTGGCAACCCGCAGACTACTGAGACCACCTGAGAAACTGCATAGCAACACTCCAGCAATCAGTCAAAACACTCTGGCAACCTGAAACTACTCAAACCACATTAGAAACTACATAGTAACACCCTGGCAACAAGCCAAAACATCCTAGCAACCTGCAGACTACTCAGACAACTGTAAAAACTGCATAGCAACACCCCAGCAATCGGTCAAAACACCCTAGCAACCTGAAACTACTCAGACCTATTTAGAAACTGCATAGCAACACCTCAGCAATCAATCAAAACACCTTGGCAACCAGCAAACTACTCAGACCACTTTAGAAATTGCATAGTCACATCCCAGCAATCCGTGAAAACACCCTGGCAGCCAGCAAACTGCTCAGGCCACCTTAGAAACTGCATAGCAACTCCCCAGAAATCAGTCAAAACACCATAGCAACCTGAAACTACTCAGACCACCTTAGAAACTACATAGTAAAGCCCCAGCAACAAGCCAAAACAGCCTAGCAACCTGCAGACTACTCAGACCACCTTAGAAACTGCATAGCAACACCACAGAAATCAGTCAAAGCACCATAGCAACCTGCAGATAACTCATGCCATTTTAAAGAGATTGCCTAGCACCACCCCAGCAATCAGTCAAAACACCCTGGCAACCAACAAACTACTCAAACCCACTTAAAACTGCATGGTAACACCCTGGCAACAAGTCAAAACACCCTAGCAACATGTAACTACTTAGACCTTGCACTTTATAGCAATCAACACCCCAGGAATCAGACAAAACACCCTGGCAACCACTAGAGTACACAGACCACCTTAGAAACTGCATAGCAACACCCCAGCAATCCGTCAGAACACCCTGGCAACACCCTAGCCACAAAAAAACGGCCTAGCACCACCCCAGCAATCAGTCAAAACACATTGGCAACCTGCAGACTACTCAAGCCACCACAGAAACTGCATAGAACACCTCAGCAATCAGTCAAACACCCTGGCAACCAGCAAACTTTTCAAACCACCTTAGAAACTACATAGTAACACCCTGACAACAAGCCAAAACACCCTAGCAACACCCAAGCAACAAAAAACTGCCTAGCACCACCCCAGCAATCAGTCAAAACACCCTGGCAACCACTGGAGTTTTCAGATCACTTTAGAAACTGCATAGCAACACCCAAGGAATCAGTCAAAACACCCTGGCAACCAGCAAACTACTCAAACCACCTTAGAAACTACATAGTAACACTCTGGCAACAAGCCAAAACATCCTAGCAACACCCTAGCCCCAAAAAAACAGCCTAGCACCACCCCAGCAATCAGTCAAAACACATTGGCAACATGCAGACTACTCAAGCCACCTTAGAAACTGCATAGCAACACCTCAGCAATCAGTCAAAACACCCTGGCAACCAGCAAACTTTTCAAACCACCTTAGAAACTACATAGTAACACCCTCACAACAAGCCAAAACACCCTAGCAACACCCAAGCAACAAAAACTGCCTAGCACCACCCCAGCAATCAGTCGAAACACCCTGGCAACTACCTGACTACTCAAACCACCTATGAAACTGCATAGCAACACCCCAGAAATCAGTCAAAACACCCTGGCAACTAGACAACTACTCAAACCACCTTAGAAACTCTGTAGTAACACTCTGGCAACAAGCCAAAAAAACCTAGCAACGTGAAACTACTCAGACCAACGTAAACAAACTACTATAAACAACCAGAACCAGAAAAATATTGGTTTACTTGAATATTATTGGTCACAATGCATGTGTTGTTTCAAAGCTGTTCTCAGTGTAGCTAACGGAACAATCTCAGTAGAAAAAAAAGAGACAGAAATTAGAGGTGGAAATCAGGGAATTAGGAACTCCACACACCACTACAGATCTGCTTAATAAAGCCTGGGAAACTCCAGCCCAAATGTTCATTAATGCCGCGTTGATGAACGACCAGCACCTGATAGTCAGAGATACTGAAAGCAGTCTATTAATTACTGTGCTTATGGTGCAGCAAGAAAAACAGCGTTTGTGCTTTAAAAGCTCAAGTAGAGAGAGTTTAAATAATGCACTCGACTGGAGAGGCCAGTTCATCTTCAGGAAGATAAGTGTTCACTACTTTCCACAAATAAAGAAAATATTCATTATCTAGAGCAAGATTAATTGATATCATTGCGCAGCATGTACTGTGGATCTGCAACAGTTATAATGCATTATAACACTTACATATTCATAGTTAAACCACCAGAGCGTAATGCATTATAATGCATGTCATGAGACAGGAATGTGGCAATTTATGATATATTAAACACTTATAATGCTTATATATTAACGCTTATAATGCTAAAGCGCATAATGCATTATAAGACCTTGCCATTTATGATATGATGCTAATATCTTCATGATTCTACAATTGAAGAGTATAATGAATTATAATGCATTTTATGAAATAAAAATGAGGGTAAAATGCATTATATTATATAGTCTATTATGCATTATAGTGTTTATGTTATGATGGTTTTAATAATTATCATGGCTATACCAATACTATGACAATTAGTGTTTTGATATGCTATAATGCATTATATTGCATGAAGGTACAGCCAAAATCAAGTATTTAATAATAGTTATAATGCATTATAATGCAATTTATAACACAAAAAGGGTATTTAGTTATAAGTGAATATCCCATTTATGGTGGTGAAATTTAATGAAACACATCAATAATAGTTATTTACATAACGCATTATACTAATTCATACTTATGCATAACGGATTCATAAAACACAAACTGAGTATATATGGACTTATAAATCATTCAAACTGAATCTCCCGTTCCATCACATCCCAAAGGTGCTCTATTGGATTGAGATCTGGTGATTGTGGAGGCCATTTGAGTACATTGAACTCATTGTCATGTTAAGGGATGGACATGGTCCAAAGTGTGCCGAGATAATATCCCCCACACCATTACACTATCACCACCAGCCTGAACCGTTGATACAAGGCAGGATGGATCCATGCTTTCATGTTGTTGAGAACAAATTCTGACCCGACCATCCGAATGTGGCAGCAGAAATGGAGACTCATCAGACCAGGCAACACTTCTTCAATCAGTCTGGAGTTTCTGTTGCCTTTCTATCAGCTGGAACCAGTCTGGCCATTCTCCTCTGACCTCTGGCATCAACAAGGCATTTGCGCCCACAGAACTGCTGCTCACTGGATATTTCGTCTTTATCAGACCATTCTCTGTAAACCCTAGAGATGGTTGTGCGTGAAAATCCCAGTAGATCAGCAGTTTCTGAAATACTCAGACCACCCTGTCTGGCACCAACAACCATGCCACATTCAAAGTCACTTAAATCTCCTTTCTTCCCCATTCTGATTCTGTCTACATGCCTAAATGTATTTTGTTATTGCCATGTGATTGGCTGATTAGAAATCTGCGTCAAGGAGCAGTTGGACAGGTGTACCTAATAAAGTGGCCGGTGAGTGTGTATGTTTTTGGCTATACCTTTAAATATATTTAAATGGTCTTCATAATGATCTACAAAAGCTCATGCCTGATTTTAAAAAAAAAAACAACCCAAGTAGACCAACATGTAAATACAAAGAATAAAACAGAATAATAGCTTTGTCCTGGTCAGAAGCTTTATACAGTATGAAGCAAATATGTTATAATGCATTATAAACACATGCTGTAGATTAACTGCTGCCACACACAAACACATACTCACTCTGTCTCGTTCACTCTCTTTTTCTCTCTGTGTGTGTGTGTGTGTGTGTGTGTGTGTGTGTGTGTGTGTGTGTGTAAAAATCTTTAACTGCAGCACTCGGGAGGAAACGAGTCCTCTCTGAAACGTGGGGAAAAAACGAGGTAATTAGTAATTTTGGGAGTCTATTAATTTTGCAAAGTTTTCCCGGCCACAGCAAACAGAGCACAGAGACACTATTTGCTTACCTTGTCATTATGCAAAAATATATTAGCTAATTATTTTGAATAATGCAATTAAGATATGCATATTTAGCATAAATCTCACAATGGAAGTGTAGGAGTCAGCAGACGAGGGCACGCGGGTGGCACCCAGCACAGCATGGCATGGGTCCCTGCGGTATTCACACACAGAGAGAAAACACCAGCAGAAAACACACACCAGAGGAGAAGTGAAGAGACCAGGTGAGACATGATGATGATGCCCACGAGTCACAGCAGGGTTTCACATCTGTACCGAGGGGCCAGGGGAAAAAAATTCTATATAAACACTGGGCTTCAACTGAAAATGCAGACTGTAGAATGGCAGCTGGTGTTACAATGAATGGAAGACACAGGAATGCCCAAATATGGCAGTTCTAATAAAGTAAGTCCCGCCTTCTAAAGAAAACAACCAATCAGCAATGTCAGCGCCTGTTTTTTAGGGGAAACTCATACTCTCATGCATTTAGGGAAATAAATTTCAGAGATCGCCACAGTGGAATGAACCGCCAACTACTCTGGCATATGTTTTACACAGCAGATGCCCTTCCAGCCAAAACCCAGGACTGGAAAACACCCATACACTCTCAATGGAAGAAACAGGAATGCCCAAATATGGCAGTTCTAATAAAGTAAGTCCCGCCTTCTAAAGAAAACAACCAATCAGCAATGTCAGTGCCTGGTTTTTAGGGGAAATTCATACTCTCATGCATTTAGGGAAATAAATTTCAGAGGTCGCCACAGTGGAATGAACCGCCAACTATTCTGGCATATGTTTTACACAGCAGATGCCCTTCCAGCCAAAACCCAGTTCTGGAAAACACCCATACACTCTTAATAGGAAAAACATAGAATGCCCAAATATGGCAGTTCTAATAAAGTAAGCCCCGCCTTCTAAAGACAACAACCAATCAGCAATGTCAGCGCCTGGTTTTTAGGTGAAACTCATAGTTTTATGCATTTAGGGAAATAAATTTCAAATCGCCACAGTGGATTGAACCACAAACTATTCTGGCATGTTTTACACAGAGGATGCCCTTCCAGCCGAAACCCAGT
>CAIGQZ010032368.1:71649-88335 GCA_903798205.1 Danio tinwini
GTGTGTGTGTGTGTGTGTTTACTAAGTCATGTCAGTGTTGTTGTGTTGTGTTCTCGTCCACCTGAGTGTGTGTGTGTGTGTGTGTGCGCATGTGTGTTTACTAAGTCATGTCAGAATTGTTGTGTTCCCGTCCTCCTGTATGTTTGTGTGTGTGTGTGTGTGTGTTATGTCATGTCAGGATTGTTGTGTTCCCGTCCTCCTGTATGTGTGTGTGTGTGTGTGTGTTAAGTCATGTCAGGATTGTTGTGTTCCCGTCCTCCTGTATGTGTGTGTGTGTGTGTGTGTGTGTGTGTGTGTGTGTGTGTGTGTGTGTGTTTTGCTAAGTCATGCAGGTGTTGTTGTGTTCTCGTGTGTGTGTTTTGCTAAGTCATGTCGGTGTTTTTGTGTTGTGTTCTCGTCCTCCGGTCAGGTTTAGTAAATGTATGTGTGTGTTTACGTGATCTGGATGAACCAGCGGCCTCACACACACTCTCACTCACCCGCTCATGGTGAACTTCACCACGGTCAGTCTGGAACCCGCTCCGCTGAGCTCCGCCTGGAAATCCGAGTCATTCCCGATCACCTTGACCCCGACCATGACTCAAGCACACCGGGAACGAGCCGCAGATCACCGCGATTAATCAATCACCGCTAACCGGACAAATCGAGCAAAATCACCGTGCGTTCGGCGCGGCACGACGCTTCTACCGGAACACGCTTCCTGTGTAGTGTGACGGAGGATACGAAACTGACCAATCACAGAGGATTCTGCCAGCGACGTCACTGGAATCGTTCGTGAGCTGTCGCAAAGCAGTGCGACTGTCGTGAGATCCAATTTTGGCATGGACTCTTATTTACAAATATAACTTTTCTCCCTCAGGTGCTACATATGGAACAATAGAAATATTTTATTTTAATATAAATCTTTATTTTACAATCAGTGGTTCAATAATAGTACATGTTAGCCAGCTCATTAATGATCTCAACTGCTGAGATACACAGAATTTCTCATAAAATGCTAAATTCCGGTTACTCCTAAAGAGTTTGCAATAACTATAGGGGCTATTCCTTCTGGATTATACATGCTTTTTAAAAACAATATAGTATCATATTGGGGAAATCTGTTTTGCTATAAAGAGAAATAAAAACTATAAAATAAGAGCTCTGTTCCTTAAACATACTGTCTCTACCCCTCCTGATATCTCACATTGGAACAATCGTTTTGCTTATTTTGACTGGGACATTATATGGTCCGTACAGCAAAAGTTTTTCCTTGCTTTCATTACTCAGGGCTTCTGGTAGAACCTAGAATAGCAAAGTCAAGTAAAGGAGGTCGAGCCTTCTCATTTATGGCTCCTAAACTCTGGAATAGCCTTCCTGATAATGTCCGAGGCTCAGACACACTCTCACAGTTCAAAACTAGATTAAAGACCTGTCTTTTTAGTAAAGCATACACTCAATGCAGCACATAGCGGTATGATGCAAGAATCTATGGAATAAAATCACTGTCATAAATGTTTTGTGCGTAAATAAAATTCACGCATCTGTAATTATAAAATCGTAATGAAAAACAGGACGTACTTGTAATTGTACGAGGGTATAATTCCAAAATCTGCGATTAGAACAGACACAGATACAACATGGTCTTTGTCTGTTTGTATATGACTGATAAATTAATGATGGGTGTACTTTACAAACACGAATACAGTTTCACCACGGACACGACAACCTGATTACGAGTACGAATCAAACAGCGACGCTCCACTGTCAAAATGACGTCACCACTGTCACAGGCATTAGTAAACAAGCGAGAGTCATCGATCACAACGGTGCGCTTACTGGGCACTCGAGCTCCCACACACCGTCTCAGGTAAGATTTTTGTTATTCCCTCTTTGAGAAATGTCCGTCATGAGCTGTTATAAAGGTTGAGACTTAATGAGGTCCATTTTCACTGTGTTTCTTGGACATTTTACAGAATTAAAATTAAGAATGGGCCGAGGATAGTGAGCATAATGTAAGTTAACTTTATATGCAGCGAGCGCAGAGTTGCTCAGTGAATCACTTAAGTAACCTTTTCTTAACTGTTTAAGTAACTCACAAACACCCTATAAGATCACCAGAGAACACAAACTAAACTAGACAGATTAGTCCAGTATATGTAGATAAAACAAAGAAATATTTTACTCTCA
The DNA here is from genome assembly GCA_903798205.1 of Danio tinwini. NCBI lineage: Eukaryota > Metazoa > Chordata > Actinopteri > Cypriniformes > Danionidae > Danio > Danio tinwini. The sequence goes on from CAIGQZ010032368.1 coordinate 73,819, forward strand.
TTAATTGATTGCAACTTTAAATAAATCAGAATAAGCATAATATGTGGTAATTAAGCAATCAAGAAATATAAAACACACACACAAGGAAAGAGAGAAACACACAGAACAGTATAAAGCTAAATGGTAATATAAAGGTTTATGGTAATAGTTTAATTACTATAATACAATATAATGTAACTAATAGTTTAATCAAGTAATATAACAAACAAATAATAAGTAACGTAACAAACATTTATAGTTACTAACACCTTACTTTGTACAAATGAAAAGATAATATAAAAATATATATCTGAACATATCTTCTTTCCTGATGGGATGCAGCTGGTAAAATCATATGCTGGATAGGTTGGCGGTTCGTTCCACTGTGGCGACCCCAGATTAATAGAGGGACTAAGCTGAAAAAGAAAATTAATGAATATCATCTCCTTTCCATACATCAATGAGGAGCTTAATTATTTAGCTTTCAGATGACATACAAGTCTGTTTCAAATGATTGCCCCTCATGTCTGGTTTTGTGGTCCGGGGGTCACATATTTAACATATTTAATATTTATTTATTTTGATTCATAGCCTCATAAAAATGTTTAATGTTACACACTTCTGGTTAGCACAAACCCTCAAATATTTAACTTGCCTTTTGCTGATATCTTCATTACATAATAGACCAATGGTTGATCTGGCTTTAAAAAAGGTTACTTAAACAGATGTCATGTTATAGTTAAACAGCGTTAAGTGATTCACTGAGCAACTCTGCGCTCGCTGCATGTAATGTTAACTTACATTATGCTCACTATCCTCGGCCCATTCTTAATTTTAATTCTGTAAAATGTCCAAGAAACACAGTGAAAATGGACCTCATTAAGTCTCAACCTTTATAACAGCTCATGACGGACATTTCTCAAAGAGGGAATAACAAAAATCTTACCTGAGACGGTGTGTGTGAGTTCGAGTGCCCAGTAAGCGCACCGTTGTGATCGATGACTCTCGCTTGTTTACTAATGCCAGTGACAGCGGTGACGTCATTTTGACAGTGGAGCGTCGCTGTTTGATTCGTACTCGTAATCAGGTTGTCGTGTCCGTGTTAAAACTGTATTCGTGTTTGTAAAGTACACCCATCATTAATTTATCAGTCATATACAAACAGACAAAGACCATGTCGTATCTGTGTCTGTTCTAATCGCAGATTTTGGAATTGTACCCTCGTACAATTACAAGTACGTCCCGTTTTTCATTAGATGTTATAATTACAGATGCGTGAATTTTATTTACGCACAAATTATTTATGACAGTGATTTTATTCCATAGAATCTGTTCCACGCATTTCATTTACATACACTATGAACAGCAGCTACGCTAATTATTCACTTTATTCTCTATTTTCACCTGGGGGTACTCATCCCGAGACCCCCAGAGATTATGCAGTGCCACTGATGCGATCCAAGACCTGTGAAGAGATGATCTCAAGGTTTTCATAATCCTGGACCAGGCCGTATCCTGAGCAGCTGCTGTGGTGGTCTTGTAGAAGTGTAGAGCATGAGACTGATTCCTGTGACGCTCCAAGAACAGAAGAGTCTTCGATGACGTCCAGCGTTCTCCAGCTTCCGGCGCCTAGACTGCAGCTCTGCACAAGACGTTTGGCCATAGGAGAAATGGTCGTGCCCAACTGAGCCTGGTTTCTCTCCAGGTTTTTACCCTTCACTTTCGCCAATTGGTGAAGTTTTTTCCTCGCCGCTGTCGCCACTGGCTTGCATGATTCAGGATCTGTAGAGCTGCGCATCGATGGATTTGCTCTTCAGTGTTTGGACTCTCAGTAGTGATTATTAACCCACACTGAACTGAGCTAAACTGAACTGAACTTAAACACTGAAAACTGAACTGACACTGTTTACATTCACTATAAACTTCCATGTGAAGCTGCTTTGACACAATCTACATTGTAAAAGCGCTATACAAAGAAAGATGAATTGAATTGAATTGAACTAATAAGGTAAAGGATATATATTTTAAATTATTACATAACATTTACCCTGTCAAAAACTTCTTGAAGAAAAGATTTGGATCAGAATTTGATACAAAATGCTCCTTTTGTCAGACAAACTCTTCCTCACTTATTTTGGTCATGCAACCATGTGTTCTAATTTTGGCAGGATGTTAATTTATTTATCTCAAATATTACTTCACAGAACCTTTCTGTACCTCCAAAAATAATAATGTTTGTTTCTTTTAACACAAACTTTAACATCTGCTTTATAATAAACCTTTTTTATGCAGATTTTACATTCACAAATGTAAATTTTCGAATTGCAAGCCAGTATTTATAGCATCTATACAAGAGATTAAAAATTACTTACTTACAATTCCAGATTCAGAGAAAGCACTCAAAACATAGACATTTTTCCCAGACTTTAATATGTATAAATATCTATATTGCTGTTATCATATTATTTTGCCCTCTTCTCTCTCAATTTCTTCTACATTATGTATCTATCCTCAGGTCAGATAACCTATTAATATCTCAAATTTTTGTTTGGTGTATGTTGTTTTTTTCCTATTGTTTCTCTTGTTTTTCATTCTTTATTGGCACCATTGTCAATAATCTAATGATTATTATTGTAAATGATGTGTACCAAATGTGTGTTTCTGTTATACAATAAATGTCCAAAAAAAGAGATCTACTTTTTATTCATAATTACAATTTTTTATTGCATATACGTATATAAATGAACATACATAGGCGATAACAGAAAAGAAGTACCATGACATGATATTCCATTTTCAGCTTTAAATGCAACAAGTAAATTTAAGGTTTTAAATTAAAATGAAGTACAGTTGTTTCACTTTATTATTCCTTCTTTCTATTAATGTTTATTTAAGACAAGGCAAGTTATTTCTAAAACACAAACACAATGGTAATTCAAAGTGCTTTACATAAACGAGAATAAAAGAAACAAGAAAAACAGATTAAATGTGTTAAACAGGTTATAAAAGAATGAAAAAGAAAAGAAAGTCATAATAGTGTTACATTCCTATATAAAAATAAGTAAAACTAGGATTTTTTATGCCCAATTACACTTGTGATTAAAGAATTTTCCATAAATAATGGGTAATAATTAATTAAAAAACATAAATATATGTTTGCTTTTGTCTATAAATTTAGCATTTCGCTTTTTGTTGCGTGTTTAATGTTTATTTTACGTTTATTTTGTAGATGTTTTTATAAACAACTGTCAGAATTTATTCAGAACAAAAACAACGAACATAACAATTAATAAAAAAGTAAAGTGAAAAAAATTAATAAATATGTAATTCAAATCAAATTATGTATACTGTATTTCTTTGAGAGTGCGCTGAAACATGTTGTAAACAATAATTGTTGCTGGAAGGGATACAGCTGTGGCCGGAGGTTAACGATAATTATTTATATTTTCATTAATTGTATGTTATTAACGTATACCCGTAACCCAACCCTCAGAGTAATTTACAAACAGTTAATATAACGAAGGTTATTTGCATTATTTATTATATTACCTGTTAAATTGTATTCATTAACGTCTACTGCTACTCCAACACCTCACAGTAATGTACAAACAGTTATTATAACGATAATTATTTATATTATGTATTACATTACCCATTAAATTGTATTTTATTAACGTTAAAATATATATTATTGTTGTACAGTGTCACAAAATTGACGTGAGTATCCGCAGCTGTATCCCTTCTAGACTTTTGTGTTTCCATAGTGACGCAGCGATTATTAACGTAAGCAAAACATGAGCAGAATCAACCTTCTGAAGCTTTTAATCCTGCTGTCATTAATCGTGCTGAACCAGACGAGCAACGAGCACGGTTTGTTTGTTATTGAATATTATTGAGACAGATTAAATTATAAACTGAAGATAAATCCATATATTTGCTCACAATTCTGACTTTCTCGCTAAAGTGCATTCAAATATCGCGAGTCAAAATGGCGGCAATGAACTCAGAACTGCGAGGCGATGAGCAGATTTTGAAGCAGAAAGTCACATTTTCAAGATACAAACTTACAATTTGAAAGAAATAAAGTCAGAATTGTGAGAATGCTTTTTAAATTCGCATCTTAAAGATAATTGTGAAAGATATAGCTGCTCTTATTTGTGGAATATACGCCTAATTTGACGTTTCCCCCTTCAGAATGCGTTTTAAACTTGCATTTACACGAGATAAAGGGGAAAACTATTTCAACTGTGATGAATAAAATGAAAAACTACAAAATATAAATTGACTTTTCCCCTCAGAGTTGTGAAGGAAAAGTCAAAAGTCTTTTAAACTCACTAAAGCAGGGTTTATACGGTCATGGAAAACCTGGAAAAGTCATGGAATTTTGACAGCATTTCCCAGGCATGGAAAAGTTTTGGAAAAACAGAAAAACCCACAAAGTTTTGGAAAAGTCATGGAAATTTGTTTAAATATAACTTGAATTAGGGCTGCGTGATATTGGAAAAATTTGACATGACCATATTTAGTATTTTTATAATATACATTGCGATGTGAATACAATTTCACCAGATGATTGAACAGGTTTATTTGGATTGATGGGGGGATTTTGTATAGGAGTGAATCTCGAATAATACATAACAAATAAATGACAAGCATAAATAAATAAATTATATTAAAGATAAAAGTGAATTATAGTCTTTAGGTATTTACTATTCAGGTACAGATATTGAATAATCAACACTGCATAGTCTTTATGGTTATTATTTAATCTTCATTAATGTTACAAATAACTACTTGTGGCCGGATGTTTTAAACTGAAATATTGAAATGTTCACAGTCACAGGCCTTCAAGGAACAGTTTACTCAAAGATTATGTACTCACTATTTACTCACACTTCACTTGTTTCAATAGTATAGGAGTTATTTAATTGTCTTCTTTTTGTGTTCTATTAAAAAAAATAATGTTTGAAACAAGTGAAGGTTGTAATAAAAATGGTGAGTAATTTTAGGGTGATCTCTTTAAAAATGCATGCAGATGATAAACATTTACTCTATTATAATTAAACTCTAATCCCAATTTAACATTGCATATCCTGCGATGTGACTATTGCGGATGCACACATTGCGATATTGATGCTAAAACAATATATTGTGCAGCCCTAGCTTGAATATAGGTTGGTTGGCTTTACTCCTTTTCTTTTCCTTGGCCAAAAACTTGCTCTCACATTGTTAGTGCTGTTTAAGGATTATCAAAATCAGTTTTACATAGATATAAAAACAAATTTAAACTAAATAGATTGTTGCGTGTTTTATGATATGCTGTAATAAATTTGAACATCATTGTTTTTCTTATTATTTACCATGTATACGTAGACATTACATGAATCAATGGGTCATGAAAATTTACTTGAAAGTTCTGGAGAAGTCTTGGAAAAGTCATTGAATTTTAGTAGTAAAAATGTGCATGAACCTTGAACTAGGGTTCATACGGTCATGGAAAACCTGGAAAAGTCATGGAATTTTGACAGCATTTTCCAGGCATGGAAAAGTTTAGGAAAAACAGAAAAACCCACAAGGTTTTGGAAAAGTCTTGGAAGTTACATTTACATTTAATCATTTAGCAGACATTTTTGTCCAACGCGACTTAAGCTGCGTTCACACTAGAACTTGCGCTTGCGAAATTCTGTCGTATGGCGCTGTGAAAAGGGGTGGTATTAAACAATATAATTAAACATTAATAAAAGTGAGCTTCAAATGATCTTCTATTGATCTAACATAATGATGTGATGCGATTTTGCAGGTAAGAATTCACCAAGCTTGAATTTTCGTATGCAGTGAAATGCGAAACTGCGCACTTTCTTGCCTTTCTGGTCTGCCGCATTCGCATGTCTATGAATGGAAGTCTATGGAGCAAAAAGTGCAGTGTGATCGCGGCTTTACAATAGAAGTAGTTTTACCAACTATTACTAGTTTAACAAACTATTATCATCTCAAATTAATTTGACAAATATCTGTATATTGGAATGGAGGTTAGTTGTTTTTACTTCTTTTCTTTTCTTGGACAAAAACATGCTCTCACATTATTAGTGCAGTGTAAGCAGCATCTATTTTACATAGATATAAGTGAAGTTTCATAAACTAGTTTCGAGAGGAGCAGATGATATGATTGAGCATGACTGGCTGCTCATCTGTAATCAGTAATAGTCCAATCAGAGTGATCCAAGCTTGCTATAAATGGATCGTTTTCTCCCTACTGCTCTATCTTAGTTTTGGAAGAATCCCCCCTTCCACCCCATCTCCTCCTTTTCCTCCCTTTTCTAAGGGGGAGCTCTCGAGACCTACCTGATCTCGGATCCTCTGATATGCTGGTTGACCGGGCAGGAGCCTTGGGCCCCGTTTACACTAATGCGTTTTCGTTTTAAAACGCATAAGTTTTGCTACGATTACGCCATCTGTCCACACTACGCCAGAGTTTTCGAGCCCCAAAAACGGAGCGTTTAGAAAACGCTGAAGAGGCCGTTTTTATTCTAAAACGCTGCTGCTCCGTCTCAGTGTGAATGGGGGAAAACGGAGACATCTGAAAACGGAGGCGTGGCTGCAGACATTCACTACCTGATTGGGGCTTTTGGATCATTGCGTATCCTTCCCTTATTTGTCAAGCCCCTATCACATGACTATAACGCTACCGGAAGACGGCAGACCAGCCTTCCCTGTAAACAACAACATGGACACAGAAATGGGAGCGTTGTTTGCACTATTGTCCATTTTAGGCGCCATTGGTCAGTTAAACTCTGCCTTTTTTACTACAGTAGCTGCATATATTCGCAAGAGGTAAGCTATTGTTCAAGCACTCGCTAATCGCTCGCGTTCATCATTCAACCAGCGTTTGTTGACTAACAATAACCAAATGCCGAGCGAGACACATGCTTCCTGGTTATACTTGGACGCGCATGCCCAAAGTGCGCGAATGGTCACGTGATATACGTTTTTGGTGGAGTAGTGTGGACGGAGATATGTTTAGAAACGCTAGATGAAACGCTAGTGTGGACACGGATAGTTTTTGATCCAAAACGCTGTTTCAAAACAAAAACGCATTAGTGTAAACGGGGCCTTGGGCTCAAGTATGTCCGAGCTCAGGGTTATCTCCTGGGACAGCATGCCAAACCTGCTATAAATGCTAAGCATATCTAAGTGGGAACTCTTGAAAAATAAATAGAAACTAAAAAGATTGTTGTGTGTTTTATGATATGCTGTAATAAATTTAAACATTCATTGATTTTCCTATGATTTACCACATATATGTAGACATTACATGAAACATTACGTCATGAAAATTGACTTTAAAAGTCCTGGAAAAGTCATGGAATTTTTGTAGTAAAAATGTGTATGGACCCTGTATTTACTTTTCATGATAAGTAATGCATTACATTACTTTTGAGTTGCTTTTGCGTACTTTTTACTACCTTATTATTGAAAGTTTAAAGCGGAGATGCCCAAACTAGGGCCCTCGGGCCAAGTTGGCACATGGTAACATTTGATTTGGCCCATCATTCCATCTGAGAAGAGAGTGTTTAGAGATTCGTCTTTTCAAATCTAATGTAATCTTTGTTTGTTTGTTTTATTGTTTAAAGCTAATTAAAATTTTACGTTTCAATTAAATATTGTAAATTAATCAGATTCAGATTAAATGTACATACCCGATGGATAGAGGACAATGCAGAGACTTTGGTGAGCAAATTAAGGCAAAGGCAGATTCTGCTTGACGAGTGTGTTCAGCATTAAACTCCACTGTAATGTTTTTATTGCAATAAGTTATCATTTCAAAGCTATAATGCATTAGTTAATACGATTAGTAATGTTTTTTTTATATTATTAAATAAATTAGGAAATAACCCATGGCAACGTTTAATGTAATATAGTTTGGCATATTTACCTTCGGCCCATGGCTGATAATGATATTTGGTTTTTGGCCCTTTATACGAAAAAATTGGGGCACCGCTGATTTAAAGAAATGTGTTTGCTACTGTAATCCCTTTTTCCTTTTCTTTGATGCGTTCAGAATAATGAACACATTGTCTCATTGATTGCGTGATTCATTGTGACTAATTTTAATTCAGTAAAGTTAATTATTTCAACTAAAAAGTAATTTTCATAAATGTAACTCAAATATTACTTATTTTTGAAAAGTAATGCAATACTTTACTCCTTACTTAGAAAAGTAATATTATTACGTAACTCACGTTACTTGTAATGCGTTACCCCCAACACTGTTCACAGAAAAAAAGTGCAGAATTAGCAAGATATAAACATAAAATTGCTAGCAGGTCTATTAATTTAACATTTAAATTTTTTTTTTTACTTTTTTAAATCTTTGCATACAGACGTCAACAATATCAAAATGTTTATACTTTGCGTGCATTATCCTTGAAAATGAATTATAAAGCTGCTGTAATGCTGCTATCAGTCAGTAGGTGGTGCTGTGACTGTGCAGAAACATTACGCTCTTGCACTCATTCACTCCTGTAGTCCACTAGCACATAATACGCTGTAAAAGTAGTTAACACAGAGAGTATAATCGTATAGTTTCCAATTCAAAATCCAAATTTTGTTTATTTTGCATTGCACAATGTTAATCTTAAAGTGCACAAATAATCTGTGCATGCTAACTCGCTGTTTTGGTAATCTTTAATCAAAATCTATTTATTTTCTTCCTCTGTGGAACTGAAATTGTTCTCTGATGATATAAATTGACTGATTGGGTAAAGTCTAGAAGAGATACAGCTGTGGATACTTAATATAGCATGATTTTTGGTACATCGTACAACAATAATGAATATTTTTACATTATTGCGAGGGTTGACATAGCAGTAGACGTTAATAAAATACAAATTTTGAGTAATTTAATGAATAATATAAATAATTCTCATTATAATTACTGTTTTTACATACCTGTGAGGGTTGGGGTAGAGATTGACGTTAATAAAATACAAATAAATGAGTAATTAAACAAATAATATAATATTACTGTTTTTACATTACTGCGAGGGTTGAGTTTAGGGTTGGAGTAGGGGTAGACGTTAATAAAATACAATTTAATGAGTAATTTAATAAATAACAAATAATTCTGATTATAAATACTGTTTTGACTTCTAATCACTTGTTTACTTTAAGACAAAAAATATGCACAAGTAAAATAAACATTGTAAATTTTAATTTCATGCGTTCGACAATTAAAAAATCTGAAAAAATACACAATAAATAAATCATTTATTTATTTGCTCTCTAAAATACTATATATTTATATGCTAATTTAAATGTTTGCACAGTGCCATCTACTGGCAATACATAACTTTTAGTCACTTTTACAAGATCTTATAAACTGGAATAAGTTTGACAGTGTTTGCACATGGGACTTTTTTTTTAAAGATTTAAAATAAACACCTAGTTTATACCGCCCTATTCTGAGTTTATATCTTGAAAATCTGTGTTCTTTATTTGAATTGTGAGAAAAAAAAGCAGATTTGTTTTTATTTCCTTTTTAATTTAATTAATATTAATAATAATTCCTTACATTTATATAGTGCTTTTCTGGGTACTCAAAGCGCTTTACACACAATGGGGGGAATCTCCTCATCCACCACCAGTGTGCAGCATCCACCTGGGTGACGCGACGGCAACCATTTTGCGCCAGACCGCACACCACATACCAGCTGATTGGTGGAGAGGAGACAGAGTGATGAAGTCAATTATGATATGGGGAGGGTTAGGAGGCCATGATGGACAGAGGCCAGTGGGCAGATTTGGCCAGGATGCCGGGGTTAAACCCCTACTCTTTTCCGAAGGACATCCTGGGATTTTTAATGACCACAGAGAGTCAGGACCTCGGTTTAACGTCTCATTCAAAAGACAGCGCTCACTGAGCAGTATAGAGTCCCTGTCACTATACTGGGGCATTAGGACCTACTCAGACCGCAGGTTGGGCACCCCCGGCTGGCCTCACTAACACCACTTCCAGCAGCGACCTAGCTTTCCCATGTGGTCTCCCATCCAGGTACTGACCGGGCGCAGCCCTGCTTGGCTTCAGTGGGAGACCATGTGAGAGTTGCAGAGAGCTAGCTGCTAGCTGCCAGCTATTATCTCATTATCTATTATCTAATTTTTTTTAATCTCATGGCAGAAACCAGCTTCCATAGTTTAGTGTATAGCCTAGATATATAATATACTGTATATTTAAACAAGTATTTTACTTGTTACATACAAAAAAAAGGTACAATTAAGATGTCAAATAGCCACAAAAAAATCTGACCCAAAGTTTTAATTAATTAATTCTTTTTTCAGAAAGCAGAAATGAGAGCTCCCCTGCTGATCTGTACAGTGAGTGTCCTTATGAAGATGTAAAATATTGAATAATGTGTTTGTTTGCTTGTTGATCTTTTTGTTGTTGTTGTTTAACAGGGAGGAAAATATTTATTGTGACCTCGTTAACAAGGAAAAATAAAGAGTTAGTACTTGTACCATTGATCTTGAAACTGTACAATGGACAACAAGACCAGGTATGTTCATAACTAGCAGGGGTGCGTTTCCCAATCAACGACGTAACTCGTGGCTGAACTATCATATGGTGCATCATTCTCCCCGTGTTGGCGTGGGTTTCCTCCGTATGCTCCGGTTTCCCCCACAGTCCAAACACATGCGCTATAGGGGAATTGATGAACTAAATTGGTCGTAGTGTATGAGTGTGTGCAAGAGTGTATGGGTGTTTCCCAGTGTTGGGTTGCAGCTGGAAGGGCATCCGCTGCATAAAACACTTGCTGGATAAGTTGGCGGTTTATGTAGAGGAGTCAAGGACGATGTAGTGACGAGTGTTTCCCAATATCGTAGTTGCTTTGTCACAGATCCATCGTTTGAACTACATCAGTTATAATGTAAAACGGCCATAATTACGCTTTAAACTGAGTGGAGTAACTTCTTATAATCATTAGTTTTCACCTTTATTGATAGGACAGTGGAGATTGACAGACAGGAAAGTATGGGGAGCAGAGATAGGGTAAGGATCGGCAAAGGACCTCGAGCTAGGAATCGAACTTGGGTCGCCACGAGCACCTGGTTGCTATGTGTCAACGCGCTAACCACTAGGCTATTGGCGCCGACAGTGGAGTAACTTCTTTAGAGAATTAATTTTTTTTGTGCAAGTTATGTTGTTTTACATGCACATGCATATAAAAAAACTCCCGTTTTAGTTTAATAAAAACATGCACTCGCTTTTCATAATAATTGTAATATATGTAAACAGCACATATAGGGCCTGTGTTTCCTTTACAAATATTATAGAGAATATGCCAATTTCTATTAATACATTAACATAAAACCACTTACAAAAAGCTAACACATATTTTAATCTCATTCATAAATCATATAAATCGTTAATGGTTGTAATTTACAGTTGGCTATTTATTGAGAAATGTAAAAGCATTCTACTTATTAATAATAATAATTATTAATATTAATTATTAATATCATTCAATAATTAATTTCCTTTGGCTTAGTCCCTTATTCTTCAGGGGTCACCTGATAAATATGTCTATGGCCAGTCGACCCCTGTATACAGTACAGATACATTTATTCATTCATTTATTTTATTTTCGGCTTAGTCCCTTTATTAATCAGGGGTTGCTACAAAGGAATGAACCGCCAACTTATCCAGCCTATGTTTTACACAGCGGATGCCCTTCCAGCTGCAACCCATCACTGGGAAACGCTCATACACACTCATTCACACACACACACTATGGACAATTTGGCTTACCCCAATTCCCCTATAGCACATGTGTTTGGACTGTGGGGGAAACCGGAGCACCTGGAAGAAACACACAGCAACACGGGGAGAACATGCAAACTCCACACAGAAATGCCAACTGACCCAGCTGAGGCTTGAACCAGTGACCTTCTTGCTGTGAGGCGACAGAGCTACCCACTGCGCCGCCCCCCAGATTACCTAATCAGATTCCAAATATTAAGCTATTGTGATTAGAGTTAAGTACTTTAAAAAAATTATCTTAATTAAAGTTACTTTTTATGGATTACATGATTACATAGGGGCGTCACAGTGGCTCCATGGTCAGCACAGTTACCTCACTGTGGTCGCTGGTGTCCCAGGTGGGCCAGTTTCTGTGTTGAGTTTGAATGTTCTCCCCGTATTGCCGTGGGTTTCCTCTGGTCGCTCTGGGTTTACCCCTAATTGGCCGTAGTGTATGTATGTGTGGGTGAATGAGTGTGTATGGGTGTTTCCCATTACTGGGTTGTGGCTGGAAGGGCATCTGCTGTGTAAAATATATGCTGGGTAAGTTGGTGGTTAATTTTGCTGTGGCGACTTCTGAAATAAAAACTAAGCTGAAGGAAAATTAATCAATGAATGAATAATTACATATTATTTACTCAGTGACAGTAAATTGTCCGCAATTAATAATTGACCTACTTTGCTTTTTTAACGTTTTTATTTTTCAACGTTTATATTATTTTCATAATAGACCTGCTTCTTATACATTGTAAAATATTATATATATAAATACTTTTGCAAATAATGTTAAATTATGGCGTCATGGTGGTGCAGTAGATAGCACAATCGCCTCACAGCAAGAAGGTCGCTGGTTCGAATCCCGGCTGGGTCAGTTGGCATTTCTGTGTGGAGTTTGCATGTTTTCACCGTGTTGGCGTGGGTTTTCTCCGGATGCTCCGGTTTGCCCCACAGTCTAAAAAGTTCCTCCTAAATTGTTTGTAGTGTATGTGTGTGAATGCAAGAGTGTATGGGTGTTTCCAAGTGTTGGGTTACGGCTAGAAGGGCATCCTCTGCGTAAAACATATGCTGGAAAAGTTGCCCGTTCATTCCCTTGTGATGACCCCTGATTATTAAAGGGACTAAGCTGAAAAGAAAATGAATGGATGAACGATATGAAATTATCCTGCGTCAATAAATGTGGCATGAAATAAGGGTTAGCACAAAAGTAATCTAAATGTAATCCAAAAGTAGTCAGATTATATTACCATACATCATCATACCTGTCAACCCTCCTGCTTTTGTCGGGATTCTCTTGTATTTTACCATTGTATCCCACTATACTAACTACAAATTTTGGGACGTACTTAGTAATCAGCAACTCACTATATTTCAATTAAATCAATTAATGTACTAAATGAAATGTTGTTTGTGCTGTTGTTTCAGAGCTCGATTAATGCAGGTTTTGTGGTGGTTTTGGAGGGCACTAATGTCCTTGAAGGTTGTTTTTGGTTTATTTTGGTCCTGTTTGGAGTCTCACATCTGCATTGCATAAAACCGGTAAGACATTCATTCTGATATAACTCTTATACAGTGGTGTGAAGTAACAAATTACAAACACTCAAATGACTGTAATTGAGTAGTTTTCTCAGAAATTGTAATTTACTAAGTATTTTTATAAACGTGTACTTTTAGTTTCTCTTGAGTACATTTAAGTGCTGTATTGGTACATTTACTCCACTATTTTCCTTCAAACTGCTGTTACTACTTTATTATTTCTTGTCTATGGGGATTGGCTGAGTAGTCCTGTAATTTCTGTCCAATTAAATCGCACAACTACCTCAAGACACAGGCGATTTATAATTGCAGCAAACAGTTTGGAAGCATTAAAAGTGTCCATGAAGATGTCTAAAATCTTTACACACATTGACTCAGAGACTGTTTAGTGTATGATAACTGAAACCAGTCTAGCAGGCAAAAGACATCAACATGACGTCTGATTGACGTTGTGTCTCAACGTGGGGATGTTACATTTTGTTTTGAAATAAAAATCGGGTTGACATCAGAACACAACATCCAACCTAAAATCACATCAGAACCCCAATGTCCAACATCAGACCAAATATCATCGTCTAATGATGTTACAGCTTGACGTTGTGTTGACGTTATCACTATGACATCTATCAGGTGTTGGATTTTGGTTGCCATACCTGACGAATAAATGTCAGTATTTGATGTCAATATGATGCTGGTTTAAGATGTTGGCTCCACATTGGATTTTGGTCACTTTCTAACACAACCTAAATCCTTAGACGCTGGCTAAACATTGAATTTTGGTCACCTGACATCACAAAATAAATCTAACCTAATATTAACGTCATATGATGTTGTGTACCTGCTGGGCAATAACTAAATGCACTACAGAATGTTACATTTACACCCATCCACAAATGACATGTAAATGCATCAGCTTTATACAGCGTAATAATCACTACTCTTGAGTACTTTTGAAAGGGCTACTTTTTTACTCATATTTTGAGTAATATTTACAGCAGATATTTTTACTCTACTTGCACTACATTTTAAGGCAAGTAATGGTACTTTTACTTGAGTATGATTTTTCAGTACTCTTTACACCATTGCTCTTAAATATAATATGCATTAGGATAGATTATTTATTAATATACACTGTAAATAAAGTAATCAACTTAAAGGGTCAGTTCACCCAAAAATGTAAATTCTGTCATCCTTTTCTTATCCTCCAC
>CAIGQZ010032368.1:113335-127690 GCA_903798205.1 Danio tinwini
AATCCTCAAAAATACAACTTGCCTAATAATTCTGCACTCCCTGTATATATTTATATATATCCCCTGTTCAAATTGACTCCTATTTGGTTATGTTAGGGGCTGTTTTTGCCCCATTGACCTCCATAATAATCACATTTATTGTTGTAAAGCCATGACCGCATATAATCATGCATTCTTGACTGTTGCTGGTTTACCTTGTTAGGCTGAGGTAAAATCAGGGCTTGACAATAAAGACTGCCTGATAGACTGGGACCAGCGAGCGAGACGCTCGGGACAGTAGACTGGATGGTTACTGGCCCGATCAGGCCAGTGCTGCCTTGTCACTAAAGTTTATTTTGGCTGCAACTGTTTGTCAATTGCGTACAAATACAGTCTTCGGGTGCTTTCACACCTAGACTTTTGTCTCGTTTGCCCTGTAAGCGCGGTTCATTTGGCATATATAAATCCCGCAGTCACGCTCAGATCCGCGCTAAATCAATCGGTGCGAGATCACCTGAATGAGCTGGTCTCGGCTCGATTGAAATGAACTCTGGAGCAGATCAATTGTAGTGAAAAAGCAAAATGATCCAACGAACTAATGAACCAGGCTATATCACAGTGTATTATAGTTGTGTCGTAGACCATTTTGAGGCATGTAAACAATAACAATGGTCCTAATGTATTTTCAGTTTTACGTTTTTAATTTTCATAGCTTCTGTGAATCCAAAAAGCTCCAGATATTGATAAATAATGTTATGATGGTTGTTTTAACACGAAAATAGGATTGAATTGCCTCTTGTTACAGTTATGAAATAGTATGATAACAAGCAGGAAATGTTCCAAGGGCCAATGACATCACCACATTGAAATGGTCTATCGCCATATATACACGACTATATGAAGAGAGCATTACGAGTAGGGCGGGATTCCTACCGGTAAATGTGCGTTTCATGTTGAATACGAAAGTGCAAGCATGCTTTAACATTATCGAGTGCTGTTTATCCGTTAGAAACACTGACAGAAATTACCAGCTGATCATTTTTCTATATTTTAATCTTATAATATGTTGTATTAGGCCTATTGTTTTTGTTCATTTCTGCAATGACACCTGGAAAGAAAGATCAACATTGATCTGCTTCATGTCTTCACGTCTCAGTTCATCTGTTATTTCTCTCTATAATTTAGGCCTACAGTGCATAATTCTAGCCAATGCTTTTTTAAATGGATTGATTAATTCAATAGATATTTTACAAAACTTGCCAACTTAAATGAGGCTATGAGAAAGTCTGACCTCTCTGATTTATATTTGGTGATGTCTGTGGGTGTCAAAATTAAACTGTTTACTGTGTTCTGACCCCTGAGGGGATTATTTGGATTTTCTCAGACAAACACACACCATATAAATTTATATAAAAGGCAGAAACCATTATTTTTTGCAGTGCAACTGATAATCAGCAGTACAAATGACAAATTGTCCCTCTTCCCAAACCGGCAACAATCAAGAATGCATGATTGTATGCTGCCATGGCTTTGAAATAAAAAAAAATGTGATTATAATTGAAGTCAATGGAGCAAAAACAGCACCAACATAACCAAAGGCGAGTCAATCTGAACTGGGTGTGTTGTTGAGTTTTTGAACATTTTCAAAGCATTTTCCCAAAATTTTTGTCAAAATAAGATTTGTCACCAAAAATCACTCCATTTGCTGAAAGTTGAGGCCAAATTAAGACTCAAAATCAGCCCAGAGTGGATGAAAACGACCCAACAGCACACAAGGGTTATTATAACAGAGTCCTTCAGTTTAGGGGCTGAATAGTTAATGTGTCTGTGTGCGTGTGTGTCTGTGTTTCGTCAGATACACACACATCGAGGCGGAGTGTCCGTTCATGAGTTATGAGGATCTTCTGAACCGCTTGGAGGATCTGGTGTGTGATGTTGTGGATCGAGTCCTGAAGTCTCCAGCAGCGCCACTTCTCTACGATATTAACCCTGTATGAGCCCTTAACACACACACACACACACACAAACACTACATTATTAGCACATGCTTATCAGATACAGCAGACTCTTATCTATTCTTTAAACTAGAAACCCAAAATTGACACTGAAAATATGACAACATGAACTGTGTTTAATTGCTTTATCACAGGCTGTGGTAAATTATTTGTCAAATAAATTAGATGCAAACACTGCAGATTAATGGTGATGCACACTGATCATTAGCTAGCTTGAGCAATTGTTTATTTAAATTAGATTTATTATTTCAAAATAAGAGTTGTTTTTTTTTCTCAAGAAATTACGCTGCATTAATCACCCATGCAGAATAAAACTTTGCAGAGTAATAAATAAATCATTCTTTGCCAGTAGGTGGCGCATATAGATCAGTAATGATGACCAGTGAATATTAACCCTGTATGAGCCCTCAACACACAGACACGCACACACACACGCACCGCATTATTAGCGCATGCTTATCAGATACAGCAGACTCTTATCTATTCTTTATTAAGCTAGAAACCCAAAATTGACAATAAAAATATGGCAACATGAACTCCGTTTAATTGCTTTATCACAGGCTGTGGTAAATTAATAGTCAATTAAATTAGATGCAACCACTGCAGATTAATAGTGATACACACATAATAAATGCTAAATCTTTAGCTGTGCCCCAAATGGCACTCTATGCACTCATGCACTATGTACTTATGCACTTACACACTCAACAGCATAGTACATGTATGTAGTGTCGTCCCAAATGGAACACTAATGTTTTTTTACTCAGCAGAAATTCAACCCGTTTCCCAGATGACGTTTGACGGTCGCCAAATCAGTGAAACAAAAGACCAAAGTACCAAATAATAGCTGCCATGAGTATAACCGCATTCATCATCAGGAGGCGCTATAATCACTCTCATAGGACAATTTCGCTTTCACAATCCAAAACAAATCCAACATTTGCGCCCGATAACTCCGCCCCTTCCGCTACGTGAGCAAAGCTGCGGTCGTTGAGTGTGTGAAGTGTAACATTACACACTTCATTTTACCAGTCGAATGAGTGCATCATCCAGGTAATTAAAGTGCACTTACTATTTTTAGAGCTTTCAGTGTGCGCACTACTTACACTATTTATACTACAAAATGGCGTAGAATAATGCATAAGTATGCGGTTTGGGGCGCACCTATTCTCTGCCAGTAGGTGGCGCATATAGACCTGTAATGATGACCAGTGAATATTAACCCTGTATGAGCCCTGAACACACACATATGCACACCTCAAAATTGGCACATGCTTATCAGATACAACACTTTAGAAAACATAGGTGTGTATAGTTTTAGATGGCAATTATAGTACTGTCAAAAACCACTGTGAAGGTCATAGCTGGAATAATCTGTAGGATAACTCTATATTTTTGCATTTTCCTCTTTCAGGATTTTAAGCCTCCCAAGCGTCCGTTCAAGAGGATGAACTACACGGAGGCCATCGACTGGCTGAAAGAGCACAACATTAAGAAAGACGACGGCACCTTTTATGAGTTTGGAGAGGTTTGTTAGTGAAATCTCATATGTTATAGCCTTGAGTGCTCAATAATGCTGAAAGAGACTGGAAAACGACAGTTAGGGTGATGTATGATGTAGGGATGGGATGATAACTGGTTTCAAGGTTTTAAAACCACAATTTTTGGTTGTATATACTAGGGATCAGGATGTATATACTCTGATTAGGATTTCTGCAGCTGATATCGAGTACTGATTCCTTGTCATGGTGATCAGAGTACCGATTCTGATGCTTCAAGCTGTATAATGCATTAAGCACATTTTCCCTCTAATATGACACTTAAGTGGAGATTATGTCATTTGTGATGTAACTCCCCCAACACTATATATCTAACCATTGGTGTGTTGTTTTTGCAGGATATCCCAGAAGCCCCAGAGCGTCTGATGACAGACTCCATCAATGAGACGATATTATTGTGTCGCTTCCCAGCGGAGATCAAATCCTTCTACATGCAGCGCTGCCCTGAGGACCGCCGCCTCACCGAATCGGTAAACACCACACTCACTTTAACATGATTTAAAGATTTATACTAAAGGTTAAACAACAAAATCATAGGTTAAAGGCACTCGGAAAGTAAGTGAAAAAATTAAAAAGCTTTTATTAACATGGCTGTACTTTAAAACAGCACCTATGCGTTTCGGCAACACTTGCCTTCATCAGGGCAACAATGTTCAGGTGCGTCTGGAGTTGATTTGAACACTATGGTCACATGACTCAATTGAATACAATACAGAAAATGATAAATCAAACACAAAGTCAATTCAGCAGTCAATATTAATTCAGTAATGGAAGAGTGAGAGAGAAAATAACAATAATTATCATGAGTATTATATAGCATAATATACAAACACCTCACAAGGGGTAATTCATTTTTTGTAATTTGACACAATGGTGATTTAATACATTCATAAATGCATATACACTCACTGGCCACTTTATTAGGTACAGCTTACTAGTACCAGGTTAAACCTCTTTTGCCTTCAGAACTGCCTTAATGCTTCATGGCATAGATTCAACAAGGTACTGGAAATATTCCTCAGAGATTTTGCTCCATATTAACATGATAGCATCACGCAGTTGCTGCAGATTTGTTGGCTGCACATCCATAATGCCAATCTCTCGTTCCACCACATTCCAAAGGTGCTCTATTGGATTGAGCTCTGGTGACTGTGGAGGCCATTTGAGTACAGTGAACTCATTTGTTATGTTTAAGAAACCAGTCTGAGATGATTCACGATTTATGTGAAATATCCCCCCACACCATTACACCACCACCACCAGCTTGAACTCTACCATCCAAATGTGGCAGCAGAAATCGAGCCTGTGCGAATTGTAGCCTCAGTTTCCTGTTCTTAGCTGACAAGGGTGGCACCCGCAGTGGCGTAAAGGACCGGGGGTGGACACCGTGTGATGAGGGGTGCCCCGTGCGATCGCCGTCAACCCCTCCCCCCACTTTTCGGTTTTACGAGCACTTCCAGAGATATTTTCTCTTTATCAGACCATTCTCTGTAAACCCTAGAGATGGTTGTGCGTGAAAATCCCAGTAGATCAGCAGTTTCTGAAATACTCAGACCAGCCCGTCTGGCAGCAACAACCATGCCACGTTCAAAGTCACTTAAATCCCCTTTCTTTCACATTGATGCTCACTTTAAACTGCAGCAGATCATCTCGACCATGTCTACATGCCTAAAGGCATTGAGCTGCTGCCATGTGATTGGCTGATTAGTATTTTGTGTTACCAAGCTGTTAGACAGGTGTACCTAATAAAGTGGCCAGTGAGTGTAAATGTACGTATGTTTTATAAAAAAATCTAAATATTAAATGCTTCCAAAGATTTAAGATGCCAATGACGTTAAACATGTCATAACAGTCTTATGAAAAGGGTCCATACACAAAATACACTTTGTTCAGTTTAAAAACAATGCAAACATCAGTAAATCACTAAAACAAACCTGTGTGTGTGGGATTTTCAGGTGGATGTTCTGATGCCCAATGTGGGTGAGATTGTTGGAGGCTCTATGCGTATCTGGGACTCCGAGGAGCTTCTGGAGGGCTATAAGAGAGAAGGCATCGACCCCACACCGTACTACTGGTACACAGACCAGGTACACACTTCAGCTGCATTACAGAAATACACCTCTCTCTTATAGGCAGACCCTACAGGATTTCACTATCGCTGAATAGGGTTTATATGCACAGCTAGTGTTTTTATCCTGATGATAAACGTCTAATGAAAGGTTGTGACTATTTTCAGTGTCATGTGGTTCCTTTTATAGCATGGATGTTGTGATGTCATTAAATTATAATCAGTTAAATAGACTTCAGCATTCATTTAGCTGTTCAAGAGTAAAACAAGATGGAAAGCCGTCTAAACACAAGGGGTGTCAGGATTAACAGGCAAGCGCAGAAACTCTATTGAATATACTGGAGTAAAATAAATATTCATATTTTAAAGACACAGCGCTGATCAATGTAATGTAATGCAGTGCTGCTTGTACATTCTGAGATCCACTTTATATCTTATATCTATCCGTCAGTGAAGATCAGTGATTTTTAAAGAAATCAGATCTTAAATGTGGTGATTTTTGTAACAGCAAACAGTTCACCAGAAGCACTTGAACTGGGTTATTGAACATTAAAGAGCCCCTATTATACACTAATAAAAGGGTCATATTTCGGTTTTATGGGTCTCTAACAACTGATCTGCATGCAAGGTCAAAAAAAAAACACTTTCATGGTCTTATAATCTGCATTTATTTTTACCTAATTATCACAGCGACTCCCATATGAATCGTTCAGCGATTCATTTGTTCCCAAACCCCTCCTTAGCGCCTCTGCGCTGATTGGACCGATGACAGCCTGTTGCAATTGGTTGTTTATCAAGCCCCCGGGTCGCCAACATTGGTATAGGATCCGATCGCAGCGAACCCCCGAAACACACTTCATAGTAAACTTACTAACACCACAGTAAACAGTACCCAGTTCTCAACAGTGTTATTCAGACACCTCAGCGCTGAAAGCAGTGCAGTTAAACACCACGCACGCATTTAAATCCGTAAACAAAGCAGCACGTGTCGCACTTTCAACGTGGCATTAGACGCGATATGAGAATATAGAGTTAACCTGATACAGAGCAAGCGGATACAAGCAACAACACAATTAAATACATACTTTACAAGCTAGAGAAAACAAGGAGGCAGCTATTTACTTACACTTATGAAATGTGTCATGGGCCAGGTCTGATTTCATTAATTATCTTTCATTTTGGAGCTTTTCTCTCTTCTCAGCTGTAGATCATTTCTATTTGCAATCATTGCTGCATGTTATATGTTCTCAGAGCTTACCTGTACTGTGCTTTGCCTAACAATCACATCCCCAGCCCGCGGGTCTGACAAGCTATCTTTGCGGGCTTCCATCACCTTTCCAGTGCTGTGCACCAGCCCGAAGTCTAGCGTGCCTTTATTTGACTTGTACCTAATAAATTGTCCTTATTTTGCATGTGTTACACCAAATTCTGTGACCATCGTATTCTGTGACCCTAGTAGGCGCTGTTCTCACTGTTTGGCTTGAACTCGCTCCTACAGCATACTCTCACATTAATGCACTGGAATGAACTGTTCAATACTAGTATCTATAAAACAAAATGGAGGAAGAAACTAATCCTGAGCTTTCGTTAGATGAATCAATAGTTTTAAAAACTGTCCACTTTCAGATTTAAGCTTTAGCTGGATATTTCACTTCACTTAGAGCTGTAACACACGACATGGAAGGTCAATTTTAAAAACCCATAAAAGGGGCTCTTTAAAAGTCCTTCTGCATATACACTACATGCAAAATCAAGCAAATGTTCCAAAATGTTTGGAGTTTCTTAAAAAAATTACTGCAGACTTCCTGCATATTTTGGACTCTCACACACAGACAAACACACTTTCTCAGGGTATTGTTACACTAGGTTATCCGAACCATGCCCAGGCATGTTTGACCCCCATTTCTCAGTTTGTTTGACAAGTGCGAGTGCTTCGAATCAGACTCAAGAGCGGTTCAGTTGGAAGAGGTGTGCCAGAGTAAGGGATGCACAGATACCATTTTTTTTGAAACCGATCCGATCTCGATACCAAAATTCTGAGTATCGACTGATACAGATCCAATCCCGATACTGTGCTGTTTTTTTAGTAACATAATACAGTTTCTATAGTTCTGGTGCTCAGATAATATATCTTCTTTAGTAAAAATAACAGACCTATAGACCTACTGTATATGACAGATGGCACAATCTAACTAAACATGATGCTTGCTATAAACTAGGGGGTACATTATTTGAGCATTCATTATGACATTGACATGATCTGTTGTGGTCCAGCTTATGTTTCTTTTTAATATTAAGATTTTTCTTTTAATCTGTAATAGGCTATCCCTATTGGCCTTTTAGCAAAGCCTGATATTTTCCTGCAGGTTTAAAGCAGACTAAACTAAAACTATCTGAGGCCAGTTTTACTGAATAAACATTCCCTCACCTGAACTCACCACGAGTGAGACGGAGAAACTGAAAGCATGTCTGAAAAGTTATGTTTTGTCTGAAAAATTTTCTTTTTGAAACTAATTTCGTTTGGTATACTTGGTTGTTTAATGTATTTTTGTTGGTCATTTATCTACAAAATAAACAAGAATATTTGAGGAAGTTTAAACGAGGTCCGCTTATATGCTTCAGCGCACAATCTGACAAACTGGTCTGTTAAATAAAATGGTCATATATATAAAATGACAGTGAAATATTCAGTTTCAGAGTAGCCTATATTAGGCTAAATCATTTTCTGTTAATGACAATTCATATGCGCCGGGCCATCATTTTCACTTTTAATAATTTAATCAACTAAACCACAACGAGCCAGGCTTTACAACTTTTCGCGGCACAAAGTATTCCCCTTGGAAGAATAAACTCAGTCGGAAGGATGAGGGAACATAAACTTATTATAAGAATAATCTTACGGAGCGGCGCATGTCGCATCTGCGCAGCCGGTGCCTGAATGAAGCACTTGCATCACTGAGACACAGCGCACAGCCCTCCGGTATACGGACACTTCTAAAACAGCAGCACAAAGGGGAGATATCAGTGCGTTGAGGATCTGTCCAATGTATTATTGAGCCTTTTCTAATTTAAAGTTTCAGGAAAGCCTACTTTGTGTGTGAAGAGCAGGTAATAAATTGCTTTCAGTTTGACGGCAGTCTCCGCGAGGAGCTGCCGTCCGTTTGTTTGCTGCCGTCTCTTTTACTAATAAATATTTATTTAAAAGTTCATCGTTCTCTGCCGCCTCCTTCCCGGCGGCCAGGTGGCCGTAAACTTTATTACAATCTTATTTTTTAATTCAACTATAGGGGTGCGGCCTTATGGGGCCCCACAAGACATTGTGTCCAGGGGCCTCTGAATTCTTAATCCGGGCCTGATTGTGACGATTTGCAGCATGTGTGCTGTCAAACTGATGAAGATCTTTGCTTAATTTGCTGGCGTTTTTGGTAAATTTGTTTTCTTAAATAGCAGCAACTCTCTCGGTCACTACACGAAACTGCGACATCACGTTTTTAGGGACTGTTTCATATGGATTTATTAATCATTCTTACTTTTCAATGAACACGAACTGTCGTAGTTTATTAAAGACACAAACCCCTCACTGCACATCAGCTGCAGCTACTGCTAATACCTGCAGCACAAGGACTTTATGAACATTTAGCGTCAGCAGTGCTGGATCTGACTGTGTGTCACTGCATCACAGACCACTAAAACATTATGACCAAAGCAATGTCCACTGTGCTGAGTGAGAGCGCTTCTCTTCCTGTTAAACTCAACAGTCGCATCATCGATGATGTAAGCATGCTCCGGCTTGAAAGGTGAAATATAGTGTGAGTGCAGGCCGAGGGGGAGGGGGGACAACCACACCTGGGCACGGTTCAAGACAACCCTGCCTGGTGTGAGTACACACACGCTCACATACATGCTCTCACTCTCTCATTTTTCTGTGTGTGTGTGTGTGTGTGTGTTTCAGAGGAAGTTCGGCACATGTCCTCATGGTGGTTACGGTCTGGGACTGGAGCGATTCCTCACCTGGCTGCTGAACCGTCATCACATCAGAGACGTCTGTCTGTATCCACGCTTCATCCAGCGCTGCAGGCCTTAAACACACTCACAGTCGCACTCTTTCACACACAAACATTCTCTCACACACACACACACACATACACACACACATACTTTCTTTCTCTCTCTCACACACATGCACACAATCACATGGACACAAAACAAAACACATCGCAAACACACACACACACACACTTATAGACACATGCATACTCACACATACACACAACAAAGTCAATGCATACACATACATATAGACACCAACACACACACTCTCTCTCACACGCAACACACCCTCTGTCCCATACACAAACATACCTCACTCCCTGTCATACACACATATACAACCCACACCCTTCGCTTTGTCCCACACACACAAACAACACACATCGTCTGCCACGCACACTGTCTAACACACACAAAAATACAACACACACCCACTGTCTCTCACACACACTTCACTGCAAGAGACCAACTAGGAAATGAATCTGTCTCTGATTGGCTGAGGTGATATTTATAAATATGTGATGTGTAATCATGTAGATGTTCTGATGGTGTCGCTCTGTTACTGCACTGCAGCGGTCATCTGCGACTAAATAAATCAATCAGTCAGTCAATCAGATGCAGGTGTGTTTGATTCCAGCAGAGAGAGAAGAGCTACAATAGATGAATTACCTGTTTGTAAACATTCAGCATGCGCTCAGCGAGGTTGCAGAAAAAACCAGGAGCGCTAGCATTAACAGCGAGGGAATGACACCTGATGTGGTACAGAGTTTGTTGTTGCATTAGAGATAAGTTAAATTGATTACATATTATATATATTATTTACATAATGCTTTCAGCGTATTATAACAGCTTATTCGCAAACACAGTTATTCTGCAAAATTAACGTTAAAGTGAGCGCCGTTCGTCTGACAGGTCCATTTGCAAAAGCATCCTCCCAAAGGATATTGGATAAGATGAAATGGCCAAGCATCAGCCCCAAATATACAACTATCTCACTGAATCTCCAAGTGACTTTACAAGAGAGAAGTTAAAGCTCTACAAGTCTTTGGATGCCTACAGTGTTGTTCTGTGCGGTCATGTGCAGGAAATAATGCTCCACGATTACCAGATTCAAAACTCTGTAGTGCTAAAAACTAAGGTTCTGCCGAGCCAAAGACAAGGAAAGAAGATGGAGCTGAACAAGACCTGATTAATCATCAACAAGCCAAACAACTGCATTCTGACAGGGAACTGCTCCTGTACGACAGGGTATGTGAACACACACGTTTACATTTCATTCTCAGCATTCAGTGTCCGCAGTTTATTTCACCATATGGCTCGTTTCCACTGAGTGGTACAGTACGGTACGGTTCGGGTCGGTACGGGTCACCTTTATCAGGCTTGCGTTTCCACTACAAAGGTTACCCTTTTGGTGGGCGTGGTGTACTACAGAGAGTTTCAGTCGACGTCATTCTCGCTCGAATAAATGTGTACAGTAAAGCTGTACAGGTCGCTCACATTATATGAGAAGCTCTTTAACAAAACAGATGCTTTAAACATATTAATACTTGTTTATAAATGTTTATTACTAACATTTCTATGAACATGATTTGATTATAACTGCAGATCAATGACAGTGTGACAGCCTACTGTAACGTCTGCAATTATATAAAATAAATAAATAAATGCAACATATATGAACACATACAGACCCTTACAGTCTCCGATATGATACCAAACACAGATAAACGACACACAGCAGACATTTAGTCCTTATTTGAGTTCAAAAACAACACGCAACATATAAAGTAGCCCACAGTCAGAGCTAACCTCTCATCTGTGTCTGTAATGTTCACCAGCACATGTAGAGAGTAATTCCGTCATTCAGAGTTCATAATAGTCCAAAAGGTGATGATAAACATGGCAGTTTGTTCATGATTCAGGTTGCTGAAACTATTTGCTCCTGTCGGGAATCCTTGTAATCCTGTCGGGCTTCTCCTTTTTTTCTGCGCTTCACTCTCGCGTTTGTCCTTTTCTTTCTGAATGGATCAGATGTCGAAGACGCTTCATTAATCACACACACACGTTATTATCATCAGCTCAAGAAGTTCGTTATATCAAATCTAGACGTGATCGCGAGCTCCCTGGAGAAAGCGAAAAACCGCTCGCACTTTTAGACGGCCTCATAAAACAACAACAGGACACAGCAGATTCTTGGCTTTGTGGTTGTTCATCAAGACAACGACAAGGTTTGTTTTGAGCCCGGGTCATCCATTACTCGTTATTATATGCATATAGTTGTCTCGGCTGTGTATTTAAAAACATGGCAGCTCCATTGTTTTGATTCTGGCTAGCTCCACGAGATCGTGACGTATCTCTGTAAACCAATCAGCGTTCAGCTGCGCGTGTAGCTCCACCTTTGAGTACCCTTGCTCGTCTTTGGTACCCTTTCGAAAGGGTGCCGAAAAAGTGGTACAGTAAGGATCGGTTCGGTACGCTTTTGACAGTGGAAATGGCCATAAAAGCGTACTGACCCATACCGTACCACTCAGTGGAAACGGGCCCATATTGAACTGTTTATGCTGAAATCATTGCAGCAATCAAAAATGAGTAATGTGTATAATTCAGCATAACGTGAACTTACCTGATAGAAAATGAGAATTAGGGATGCTCAAAATAACTGATTAACCGTTAACTGAAAGGGTGCGTTTATAACTGATTAATGGTATCAGTTAAACGATTAGAAAATATTATTTTAGATATTTTTTAAGTTTGGCTGCATAAAGAGCCGATCACCGAACGTGCTTTTTGCGTTGAGAAGGGCATTTTTGAATGGTTTATTAACTGTTTTAGCGCTGCTTATGCATCCTGCGCGCCTCACGTTATGCTGTTGCGCGATGTGTGCTCGCAGTTGAAATAAAACTCAACCCTGAGCGGAATAGTGCGTTACGTCAGTCGCGTCTTTTTCATTCTTCAATCAAATGAAAGCAGAGCAGGGTTTCTGTTGAGGTGTCTGCAGTATTTGTGTTGTCAGGATGACGGATATTATTTTAATGATGGAGGAGAAACTTGTCGCAGTTTCAAAATAGCCAGAGCTGTAGACATATTACTTTACAAATCATGAATATCACAATGTTATTCTGTATATTACAATTATAACAACATGGACAGCAACACTCGCGCATAATAGACCAGCTGATTCAGTCGTGTACTATAGTGACATATAAAAGAGCAGTGCACTTCTTTTTTCTGGTCAACATAAAGGCAGTGTGTTGCGGTGCACCTTGCATTTTTGGAACAGAAAAGCGCGTTCGCTGTGATCGGCCCCTGATGTGCAACACATATTTGTTAACTTGCGGGACGGTAACACGTGCAACGACACGTGCCTACAGACGTATTTTGTCAAAGAAGCAAAATGAAAGACGAATATTTCTAGTCACAGTTTGACAGACGAGTTGAGACAAAGCAGCGCTGATGCTGATCGCGAGCGAGACGGAGGAAATAAGTCATCATGACATAATCTTTAAACTAATGACTTCTATTATAATGTAAAAAGGGGTTTTGTGACAACAATAAAGCATTAATCAAATGCATATTTTCAGTGGAGCGATCGATTTAATAGGCTGATATTTTTATATGATGAAACATGATTGGAAAAATCAGCAAATGCCGGCTCTTAAAAAGGATTCAGTCAGTGTTTTTGTTTTGTAATCTAAATTGGTCATTTAGGTGAGAAATATCTAGGGCAGGCCTGTTTATTTTATTATTATTATTTAATTTATAATTTTTTTCTATGCTGTAACTCTGCAGGTACGTAGAGATGTTCTGTTATGTTCTGTATGCTGCTGTTTGCATGTTAAAATAAATTAGTATTTTAAAACATTTAATGTGTCACAAAATAGAAACCTCAATTATTTTTTTATTAAATAATATTTTAATATTTATCTGTTAACGTTTAATATTCGGTTAACGAACTGTAGTTGTGGGTTGGTAAAATAAACCGAAATGAGCATCCCTAGTCTAAAGTGATGTATACAAACTATATAGTATACTATGAACAGGAATACAATCAGCCAGAGCAGTCGTAACTCCATAGTCAAAGCGACATTTTGTGTCTGCCGGTTTGTTTATTTGCGGGTGTTCCATTAGCATTTACCCACACGTGAATTCTGACCAATAGATAAGCTAATTCGTAAATACATTTAACAACATCTGACCAATGAGTGATGTGGGTTTTGTCAGATGACTGCATTTTGGTTCTTTTCAACTGGTTCGGACCAAAGCAATCAGTGTGGTGTGAAAGCGGCCCAAAGGTGGCAGAAAATGCTATAATGTGTTTTCATGATTGGAGATCTCATCTTAGGTGGACCGTGGAGTTTGTGTTAACCGCACACAGATACAGGGAGTGCAGAATTATTAGGCAAATGAGTATTTTGAGCACATCATCCTCTTTATGCATGTTGTCTTACTCCAAGCTGTATAGGCTCGAAAGCCTACTACCAATTAAGCATATTAGGTGATGTGCATCTCTGTAATGAGAAGGGGTGTGGTCTAATAACATCAACACCCTATATCAGGTGTGCAAAATTATTAGGCAACTTCCTTTCCTTTGGCAAAATGGGTCAAAAGAAGGACTTGACAGGCTCCGTAAAGTCAAAAATAGTGAGATATCTTGCAGAGGGATGCAGCACTCTTAAAATTGCCA
>CAIGQZ010032368.1:153330-163524 GCA_903798205.1 Danio tinwini
GTGTGTGTGTGTGTGTGTGTGTGTGTGTGTGTGTGTGTGTGTGTGTGCAGGTCTCTGTATGTGCAGTATGAGTGTGATGTGAATGTTCAGGGTGTTCCTGGTTTCCGTTTCGTTCCTCCAGCTGATGTGTTCGCCAGTCCTGACATTAATCCTGATAATGCAGGCTTCTGTGTGCCGCCCGGACACTGCCTGGGCTCTGGCCTGCTGAACGCCAGTGTGTGTAAACAAGGTCAGTGCGAGAGTGTGTGAAAGTGTAGTAGTATGTGTGCGTACGTATGTTTGTCTATAAAGTGTGTGTTTTACTAATATGTGTGTGTGTGTGCGTGCGCGTGTGTGTGTGTGTGTGTGTGTGTTTTCAGGTGCCCCCATCATCATGTCGTCTCCTCATTTCTATCAGGCTGATAAAAAGTTTGTTGAGGATATTTGGGGGATGAAGCCCAATAAGGAGGAGCACCAGACCTTTGCAGACATCAATCCGGTGCGTCTCTAAACCTCATTAAGGAAAAAAACACACAGATTCTCTTGATTTTATTTTTTTTTCCCTCTTTATTAGCTTTTTATTTAACCAGTCAAACTTTGCGGAGCCGGTGGCGCGTCCTGTGACGTCGTCGACTTCCCCTTTAATTTTTAAAGGTCCCAGGTTGTGCAACACCCCATAAGTGGTTCCGCTTGAGAGTGTAGAAGCTGCATATGCATCACTTCGGTTTTTATTTTACTGTACAAAACTTATTTACACTTAAATACACAGTATACTGGATACCCGAGCTGGGTAATGAACATTGGTTTATTTTCATATCTTATAGTCATTGACTAATTTTAATATAATGTTATGATGCCTAAAGTGGAAAGGAGATAAAATAAGTAATGTAAACTCATGTTCCTATAGTTATTATCATCTAAAACTAAGCAGAAGCAAATATGTCCTATTTGATATCAATGATCAACAAGTTATTTTCCCAGTATTCAGTTGAATTACAATAGTTTTGTCATATTACATGAAAGATATAAAATTATTTTTCCTAGTGTTTGCTGCCCTCTGCTGGTTTCAAGCAGAACTGCCTGCAGTAGCCAAATTCTCTAAACAGATAATCTACACCCTTTCAAAAAAGCATTTTAGAACAAAAAATTAAAAAGCGCCCAATGTTGAAGTGGTTCATCATAAAACAGAAAACATATCAAATATTATTTATTACTTTCAGCAGTTTCTTATGTAAATTCAAAGGGTTTTCTATTCAATTACACTGGAATTTTTCATTTATAGCAATGCATTTGGATATGGAAGGCTTTCAAAATGTGGTAGGCGGAAAATACATAAAAAATAGTATAGCACCTCTCATCAGTTGGAATAACTTCTGCATAGATTTTGGTAGAGACATTTTTCTTTTTTCCTCTGATTACACACATGTGCAGGAACCACCAAAATTAATTACAGCAACACAGACCACACAGAACCGAAAAGGTCCACTTTCAAATTTGAGTTTATACAAAAAAAATACAAAAAGCGCCTCTTTTTTAGGTGTTTATTATAACACAGACAACATATAAGGTTATTTTAAATACTTTCAATAGTGTTTTATGAAAATTCAAAGGTTCTTCTTTAAAATGATACAACATTTTTGCATTTACATCTCGGCATGTGGATTTGGGAAGCTTTTACATTTGGGTAGGCAAAATCCAGGCGGAAATCCCAAAATAGCACTAGACTTTAAGGGTGCTTTCACGCTAGCACTTTTGGTCCACACCCGAGTTCGTTTGACGTCATAGTACTATACATTTAGCTAGTGTGAACGTGTCTTCTGAACTCGGGTGCGCACCCGTGAACAGTACCCGAGTCCGCCTGAAAGAGGTGATCTGGGGTACGGTTCATGCGGACTCTGGTACGGTTCACTTCTGATGTGAATGCAATCGTACCAAATAACGAAAGTGAAACGCCAACTGTACAACAAACTATCGTTTTCATAACGTTCATTCGCGCGCACGTGTTTTGTATGTCCAAAACTAAAAGATTGAGCAAAAGCAAATCGACCGCGATGTGCGGAAGTCTTTCCATTTTGGCGTTTTGCTTTCGTGACCATCACCTAGCAACAGCCGTAAACAAAACAGCAGCTCGATGACGCAAGCGTACCGGGGTTCAGAAGGAAAAGAGACAGTGTGAACACAAACCAACCGAGAAGGTGGCTATGGGGGACAATCGATTTTGGGTATGGTCCAGGCAATTGAACCAAGTGTGAAAGCACACTAAAAGGTTAAAGAGCCCCTATTGTGCGTTAAAAAAGGTCCTATTTTGGTTTTAGGGTCTCCAAAAACAGGCTAAAAAACACTTTCACTGTCTTATAATCTGCATTTATTTTTACCTAATTATCCAAGCGACTCCCATATGAATCATTCAGTGATTAATTTGTCCCAAACCCCTCCTGATTGGTCCGATGATCCAGTCTGTTGTGATTGGTCGACTGCGTTCAGCATGAGACAGAGAGAAACGCCCACCACGGCTTATCAATAGTGCTGAAGTAGTGTAGAGTGTATGTGTGAGCCAAATGCAGGAGTGCATTATAGCAGTGCAGTAAAACAGTGACACACATGCAGTATTAATCCACACAGCGGCAAAGGCTGAACTATTTTGAACCTTGACCGCCGCACGTGTGTAGGAACAGCTGACGGTGGCCATAGCAGTGATAAACAGCAGAGGATCGCGAGCTCACAAACGCATTTAAATTCGTAAACATAGCAGCATGCGTCACATTTTCAACGTGGTTTAGGACGTGATATGAGAATATAAAGACTTAACCAGATACAGTACAAGCCACGTGGAGCACGAAACACAATTAAATACATAATCGGCAAGCTAGAGAAAACAAGGAGGCAGCCATTTAAATCACACTTACTTACACTTGTGAACTGGAGGAAGAAACTGATCTATGAACTGTGTACTGTAAAGCTCCTATCAAGCTCTGACAAAGTCCCATACATCCAGGGCCGGCCCTGTATATTTGAGGGCCCTAAGCAGAACAGTTTTGGGGCCCTACCTTGCTTTAAATAGGGGAGTATTGCCATTGCAAACCGGCCCACAATGATTATATTGCTTATTAAAAACAATCAATGAAACAGAAAAGTAAAGCCTGATTTCTTCTACATTATAACTCTCTGAATGACTTGGACATTTTAAAACAGCCCTGTTTCTGTCAACCAGCAGCTTCAAAATGAAGAATTAAACTATCCTTAATAAAGGGAGCGGTGATTCCTACTTTGCGTCCTTCTAAAGTGTTTAAAACATATTTTATTAATTTGGCGAACAGATTGAAGATTCTATATAAGATTCCAGGTTGAGTTTTTTCTGTTTTTATATAAATTATAAAAGCAATGAAAGACAGCGAGCAATAATTAGCCAAAAGTGAACATACACTACTTCGTAAAAACTCATTAAAAACACAAGAAAACAGCAACAGAACATTTAACATTAATGCAAAGATTGATCCATAAATAATAACACCAATAAGCAAAAAATATAAAGTAAATATGAAAAATATTCAGAGAAAAAAACACAACACATAGGCTTCTGGGTTGATGTTGATACCCAAACACAAACTTTATTATTTCCTTTAGTCTCCTTCCCTGTTCCTTACATTTGAGATGCAGTGTCCAGAGCTTATAGACATTTTCTTAGAATGCAAAATTACCCATTATGCTTTGCGTGTATGCTAAGGAGAATGCTTCCGGTTGGCAGCTGATGCGTGTAAACAGGGTAAAGTCTAGATCAGATACACGGCCGGCCCGAAGTGCGATATGCACATTAATATAGCAGCATTTTTTATGACACTGTATAGTAATAATTCATATTTTTACAGTACTGTGACGGTTGGGTTTAGGGTTGGTGTGGGGGTAGGGGTTAAAAATACAATTTATTGGGTAATTTAATAGATAAGATAAATAATACTCTGTACAACTACTGTATTTACGCTTCTGTGATGGTTGGGTTTAGAGTTGGGGTGGGGGTAGACGATAATAAAATACAATAAATCGGAAATTTCATTAATAACAAAAATAATACTTGTTAACTTCGGGCCGCAAACGTATCCGATCTAGCAACAACCTGTAAACAGTCACATTTGGACAGCTTTGAAATGATGGTTTTACCTGCTTTTATCATCTTTGAACTAATACTGTTGTCGATCAGCGCCACCTCCTGGACTGATCATTTCAAATAATGTGATCTAATAGGATGGAAAACAACTGCTGTGGGGCATTTTCCCCTCGTTGTCAGACGGCATCTTCTATTTAACATCAATACAGTAGGTCAGTAGTGAAAGATCACTTCACTTACATCAGATGTGTTTTCTGGCACAGTTCTGTTGGGTTCTTTTCTTAGATTTTTTACCTGGTTTCTAGTCCAAATATCTAAAAACTCTTATATCATGAAGCATTTTCTAGACAAACAAAATATATTGCCTTGTTTTCAGAATTTATATGCCAAAATTAAGTGAGTTTTTCCTTAAAACAAACAAAATAATCTGCCAGTGGGTAAGCAAAATAATCTTGTTTTTCCTTGCATAAGATTATTCTGCTTACCCCATTGGCAGATTATTTATCTTGTTTTAAGGAAAAACTCACTTAATTTTGGCATATTATTTCTTAAAACAAGACAATATTTTTTGCTTGTCTAGAAAATGCTTCTTGATATAAGAATGTTTTGATATTTGGACTAGAAACAAGACAAAAAATCGAAGTACACTATACAACATGCCACACAATTCAATCATGTTGTCCCAACACAAATTAACCTGACACTTTTAACAACTTTATGTGAATTGAACATAAAAAAAATTAAGTTGTCCCAATGAAATCTCAAGAATTGTGTTGTTTCAGCTCATTTTAATTAAGTAGTTTGAACAAGTGTGAGAAAAGCATTTTTTGCAGTGTGTCAAATCCGATTAGCTGAAGTCACAACAGCCAACAGAGGGTACTGTTTGGTCTTAAAGTCATTGTTGATGGGTGATTTTCACAATCTGTGATGGCATAGCAGTCAAAATAGAATATATGAGCTATGGGACAAATTCTGGACCTTTGTCAGTGAAGAGTGGGTCTTTCAAACCACCCAAATAACCCTGGCTACAACCTGCATAATGCAATTCACAATCTGTTCTTTGACGGATATTTTTTACAGTGTAGAAATGATTAAATATCATGTATGAAACAATAAATAACCTAACATTTCTCTGCACTGCCGTTAGAGGGCGTCACCGCTCTACAGTACAGCTATGCACAGATTCATCATCAAGCTCACATTTTTAACTAATAGCAAAGCTGTAGATCAACGAATGAATGAATTAATAATTCAATAACTGCATTATTGTTATAAACCTACAGACAAAACACACACTTTAAGCTTCAGCCTGAGTCACTCACTGATAAAGCAGATCTTTTATTAGATTTAGATTATTACAACTTCACAATGGTAAAGGGATACAGCTGTGGATGCACGCATCAATATAGCATCATTTTTATGACCCTGTACAACAATAATTCATATTTTTAGGGGTATACGTTAATAAAACATATTTAATGAGTAATTTAGTAAAAAATGTGACTAATATTCAGTATAATTACTGCTTTTATATTACTGTAAGGGTTGTGGTAGGGATATACGTTAATAAAATACAATTAATGGATAATTTAATAAATATTATGAATAATTCTCTGTATAATTGCTGTTTTTACATTACTATGAGGGTTAGGGTAAGGGTAGATGTTAATAAAATAAAATAAATCTGTAATTTTATAAATAATATAAACAATATTTTGTATAATTACTTTTTTACATGCAATTAATGTGTAATTTAATAAATAATATGAAAATATTCTGTATAATTACAGTTTTTACATGCAATTATTGTGTAATTTAATAAATAATATGAAAAATATTCTGTATATTTACAGTTTTTACATGCAACTAATGCGTAATTTAATAAATAATATGAAAATATTCTGTATAATTACAGTTTTTACATGCAATTAATGTGGAATTTAATAAATAATATGAAAAATATTCTGTATATTTACAGTTTTTACATGCAATTAATGCGTAATTTAATAAATAATTTGAAAAATATTCTGTATATTTACAGTTTTTACATGCAATTAATGTGTAATTTAATAAATAATATGAATAACATTGGGCATAATTACTTTTTTGCATTATTGTTAGAGTTGGGGTGGGGTAGTGTTAATAATATAAAATTTAATTGGTTAATTTAATAAATATTACAAATCATTCTCATTATAATTACTGTTTTTACATTACTGTAGGGTTAGACATTATTAAAATACTATTTAATATGTAATTTAATAAATAATATGAATAATATGGTGTATAATTACTGTTTTTACATTACTATGAGAGTATAGGTAGGGGTAGACATTAGGAATATACAATTTATTGTGTAATTTAATAAATTATATGAATAATATTACTGTTTTTACATTACTGTGTTGTTGGATTTAGGGTTGGGGTAAAGGTAGATGTTAAAAAAAAATAATAATTATTGTGTAATTTTAATAACAATACCAAATATTATTCAAATTATTTATTAAATTACCCATTAATTGTATTTTATTAACACTTACCCCAACCCCAATCCTAAATCCAACATCACAGTCATGTAAAAACAGTAATAATACCCAATATTGTTCATATTATTTCTGTTTTTACATTACTGTGAGAGGTCATTTAAAGAGTAATTTAAGGGTAATTAATTATTTAATTTAAAGGGCAATTAAAGGGTAATTTAATAAATAATTTAAATAATTCGTATCACTTGTTAACACAGCGGTATGCCTTCTAGCAACAACCCCAAATCTATCAATTACACTGCTGCACATTTGTTCAATTATTTAATTTAATTATCAATCAAGTTTTTAAATATGAGTGTTTTTGCACAGAAGCGTGTGTATTCCTCCAGATGAGCTGCAGACGTGTGTGTGTGTGTGTGTGTGTGTGTGTGTGTGTGTTTGTGTGTGTGTGTGTGTGTGTGTGCGCGTGTGTGTGTGCCTGTGAGTGTGCGTGTGAGTGTGCGTATGAGTGTGCGTATGAGTGTGTGAGTGCGAGTGTGTGAGTGTGAGAGTGTGTGTGTGTGTGTGTGTGTGTGTGTGTTTTATAAGCACAGGGTAAAGTCTGTGTTTATGGTGTTTGTTCAGGTTCACCTGGATCAGATTCAGCTCTTTTATTTGCCCATAAACTCTTGCTGGAGTCACACTATCACACTGCACTATGAATTATTTTCTCACTTGGAGTTTTTGTCTCGTTTCTAGTCCAAAATATCTCAAAACTCTTAAATCTAGAAGCATTTTCTAGACCAGCAAATCCTATAGTCTTGTTTTCAGAATTGAGCCAAAATGAAGTGAATTTTTCCTAAAAACAAACAAAATAATCTGCCCATGGGGGAGGTGAAATTATTAGCTATTTCACTCACCCCATGGCAGATTGTTTAGCTTGTTTTTAGTTAAAACTCACTTTATTTTGACTCATTATTTCTGAAAACAAGACTATATTATTTGCTGGTCTAGAAAATGCTTTTTGATTTAAGAGTTTTGAGATATTTGGACTAGAAACGAGACAAAAACTTAAGATGACACTGAGCAATTACTGTTAGTGTGTGCGTTTGCATGCTTGTGTGTGTGTGTGTGTGTGTGTGTGTGTGTGTGTGTGTGATTTTTATGCAATGGTTTTTTTATATCATTACTCATCATGACTTTTGTGCATTGTGAAAATTTGTGGGTGAAATGATTTTAGATTCAGTATTGGATGGGTCAAACACACACACACACACACACCACAGTTACTCATTCACACAAACGTTTACACACTCTCAAAAGCATGGACACATACACTACCTAACAAAAGTGTTGTTGTGGATCTCACTTGTAAGAGCGACACATAATAACTTGACTTCTAGTTGATCATTTGGAAAAGTGTCAGAAGGTGGATTTCTCTGTTGAATCATCTGTTGAACTGCATCGCAATCATCTCTGTCACCATCTTGTGGTGCAACTGTCTTTGCTCTGCTCAGTATGACAGACTAATGGCCGTTGATGCGCTGTATCTCTTATAAATATTTTAAATAGGCACTATCTTTATAAATAAACTGCTTAGTTGCAATCTAAAGAACTACATTCTGGACTAAACAAAAGCCTCAAAAGTACATTATGTTGTCCAACAGCTGCAATATTTGTCAAACTGTAGAGCAGTGGTTCTCAAACTGTGGTACGCTAACCACTAGTGATATGAGGCCTTCCTTCCAGTGGTACGCGGAAGAATCGCTGAATAATAGAAGAATAAAATGAACACACT
This sequence comes from Danio tinwini, assembly GCA_903798205.1. Lineage (NCBI taxonomy): Eukaryota > Metazoa > Chordata > Actinopteri > Cypriniformes > Danionidae > Danio > Danio tinwini. The sequence continues at coordinate 161,675 of CAIGQZ010032368.1, forward strand.
TTTAACCCTTTGACGCGTACGATAACTCCGAGACTCGTGTGATCAGACAGCATTGGCTGTTTCCTGAAGTGTGCGATTATGCTAGTGTGCTTTTAATGTTTACTTTAGTGCATCGCGTCATCAGATGTTAAAAATCTGTCCGCTTGTCGTAGAGCCAGAGGAAGATACACACTAGAGAAGTGCTTCTGCAGACCGCTGCTGTTCTGTTGCCGTTTCAGTTACTGCAAACTCAGGATTTCCCCCATGCTGCATCACTGGTAAAATAATTATTACAAATGTGTTAAATGTGTGCTTGTAGTTGTGTAAAATAATGTGTGTTTTCGATATATAAAGTTATTTGTTTTGTACGCGGATTACGGTTTAGTTTGTTACCTCAGATTTAACTTGGATGTGATTCAAATGGCGCAAGACACAGAACACAGACTCAAGTATCTTTGCCATGCTTAAAGCTCAGAGGTAGCATATAATTAAAGTTATTCTTCATGTGCACAGACGGAGAGACCGCAAACTGTACCTGAGTCTGCTTGAAAACAGTGGTCAATGCGCGGTTAACGTGAACTTCACGGTTCACTTATGTGATCTCCTTCGCACCAGATCGCAGAAATACCGCACATATGAATTGGTAAAGCACCGTATGCATTTAATCACTCGCTATTCTGACACACACAGGCCGACTGTAAATGACCTGCAGCAGATCTCATTTCTAATTCAAGTAATTCCAAATCATATATTTAAAATACACGTTTAGATTTGAAAGATATACAAATATGTCATCTGTACACGCAACTTCACAATTACAACTGGCAAAACTTTCAAAATGTATAAAATATTAAAATGATATATATATATATAGCCTATATTTATCAGGTCTAAGCATCATTTCCAGGTTTTGATGAATAAGCTATACATTAATACTTTACAAATACTGCAGTTTTCTTTAACTTTTTAAAACCAGTGCTATTTTTAATTCACTTTTAAAAGCACATCCTAATTTAAATTACATTTATTGTTGGTTTATTTTTTGTCTGCATGCACAGTTAATGTTCAAACTATTTATAATGTTTAAAGTGGCTGACAATAATACATATTCTTAATAATAGGAATTAATCTGCCTCATTTTAACTGTGCAGTGCTGCAGTTGCTTAATTAGGCCTATTACGCTACTGTATTTCAGTACTGCTCATTATGGTGGTACTTGGAGAGACAATTTTTGTCTGAGGTGGTACTTGGTGAAAAAAGTTTGAGAACCACTGCTGTAGAGAGTTTACTAATCTACTGTCACACTATGTGGGTGGAGTAATACACAAGGGTGAAAAGGCTGTAGGAGTGCTGATATTGCACTGCTATCAGCCAATCAGATTCGAGAACCAGACAGAACTATATATATATATATATACAGTTGAAGTCAGAATTATTAGCCCCCCTGTTTATTTGTTCCCCAATTTATGTTCAATGGAGAGATTTTTTTAACACATTTCTAATCATAATAGTGTTAATAACTCATCTCTAATAACTGATTTATTTTCTCTTTGTCATGATGACAGTAAATAATATTAGACTAGATATTCTTCAAGACACTTCTATACAGCTTAAAGTGACATTTAAAGGCTTAACTAGGTTAATTTTTCCAGGAGAAATGACAAACCGGGAGGTTAACTAGGCAGGTTAGGGTAATTAGGCAAGTTATTGTATAATGATGGTTTGTTCTGTAGACTATTGAAAAATAAATAGCTTAAAGGGGCTAATAATATTGAACTTAAAATGGCTTTTAAAAAATAAAACTGCTTTTATTCTAGCCGAAATAAAACAAATAATATTTTCTAGAGAAGAAAAAAATATTATCATATATA
>CAIGQZ010032368.1:167148-179621 GCA_903798205.1 Danio tinwini
ATATCGATGCTACAAAGTATTTAAACAATATCGAGGCTACAAAGTATTTAAACATTATCGAGGTTACAAAGTATTTAAACAATATCGATGCTACAAAGTATTTAAACAGTAGTGTGGTTGCAAATTATTTAAAACATACTTAGGTTACAAAGTACATTATAGTGAGTCAACACATTATTGAAATAGGTCTGAAATTACAAAGTATATAATCAATACAAAGTTACAAAGTACTTAATGTGTACTGAGGTTGCAAAGTATTTAAACAATACTAAGGTTACAAAGTATATAAACAGTACTGTGGTTGCAAAGTGTTTTAAAATATTTAGGTTGTAAAGTAAATAATACTGCGGTTAAAAAGTATTTAAATTGGTTCAAAGTTGCAAAATATAAATGAGTAAAGATCTGCTTATGTTGTAGACAGAATAAGGAGCGTTCATGTTTTAATGTGTTTGCATAAAATGACATCAATAAACTCCAATTAGACTTGAGAATCTGATGCCTGCAGACAGAGATCAAGCACTTCAGAGCTTCACTATTATGTCTTCAGAAGTAAAACACTTTTCCTGGATTCTTATCTTCAGTTCAAACTGTGTTTTGAAGCCATGTTTGTGTTTAAAAACTGAGCTTCTGATGTTTCAATCCCTGGAGAATTGAAGACAATCTGGAGTCAGATTTTCAGACACTTACAGGGAATTTGATTAAATAACAGACATTTAGAGATTTTCAGAGACTATTTAACAATCTTTTGAGACCGTTGTTTGTCATTTTGAGAAGCTCAATGATTATTTTTTTTATTTTTCTAACCCTTTAGTGACATACAGAAAGATTTTGATACTTTCCTAGACTTTCTGAGATGTTGAGAGATTTTAGAGACTTTTTTTAAAGACTTTTGGAGACTTACTGAGATTTTTGGAGATTTTTAGAGATTTTTTGAGACTTTCAGAGATTTATAGAGCCTTTTAGAGACTTTCAAAGACTTTTAGAGACTTACTGAGATTTTTTTTTATTTGGAGACCTTCAGAGACTTTCGGAGATTAATGGGGCCTTCTGTAGACTTTATTTATTTATTTAGAGATTTATGGGGCCTTTTAGAAACTTTTAAAGATTTTTTGATAGGCACTAGGATAGGGGATTGATAGGCACTTTTTGAAAGTTTCAGAGTTTTTTGGAACTTTTGGAGAGTTTTTAAAACTTTATGAAACATTACAGATTACAAGATTTATGGGCACTTTTAGAAACTCATAGACTTTGAGAGATTTATTGATACTTATAAACACTTTTGGAGCTCTTTGGAGACTTTCTGCGATTTTTAGAGACTTTGGGATGTTATTATTGACTTTTAGAGTTAGTCAGAGATTTTTGTAGACTTTCTGTTTTTTTTTTCTTTAGTTTTTTGGAGACTTTTAGAGATTTATGGGGACGTGTAGAGTCTTTTGGAGATTTTTGAAGACCTTTAGAGACTTTAAGAGATTTTTGAACACTCTTGGAAGATTTTCAGAGACTTCCAGAGATTCATGGGGCCTTCTGTAGACTTTCAGAGATTTCTGGGGCCTTTTAGAAACTTTTAAAGACTTTTTAAGACTTTCAGAGATTTTTTGATAGGCACTAGGATAGGGGATTGATAGGCACTTTTTAAAAGTTTCAGAGTTTTTTGAGACTTTTGGAGACTTTTTAAAACTTTATGAGACATTACAAGATTCATAGGCACTTTTAGAGACTGATAGACTTTCAGAGATTTATTGGGACTTATAGACACTTTTGGAGCTCTTTTGAGACTTTCTGCGATTTTTAAAGACTTTCGGATATTAATATTGACTTTTAGAGTTGGTCAGAGATTTTTGGAGACTTTCTGGGTTTTTCCAAGGTTTTATGAGACCTTTAAAGACTGGTACGGACTTAGCTAGACATTACAAGATTTATTGGACATTTAGAGACTTTTTTGAGACTTTCAGAGATTTATGGAGACTTCTAGAGACTTTTAAAGATTTTTGGAGACCTTGAGATTTTTGGAGATTTTCAGTGATTTTTGACTTTTAGAGACTTTTTAGAGACTTTTGGGAGACTTTAAGGGATTTTTAGGGACCCTACTTTTAGAAACTTTTGGAGATTTGGTAGGAACTTTTAGACAATTTCACAGATTTTTAGAAACTTGACGAGACTTGACAAGATCTATGGACACTTACAGACCTTCAGTGATTTAGGTGTACCTTTAGAGACATTTTGAGACTATTGGAAAACTTTCAGGTATTTTTAGAGAACTTTAGAGACTTTTTAGGGACCTTTAGATATTTTTATAGACTTTTGGAGACTTTCATAAGCTTTTAGAGTTTCAAAGATTAAGTTATTTTTTAGTTCCATTGGGTCTCATATATCAGACAGGATGTGCAGCAGAACAACAAAGGAACAAAGTGTCTTTTTCCCTCACGTCTTATCTTCTAAAAACTTCCATTCTGTCTTCCAGAGTGCCTTCATTGATGAGGAATCTGCCAAGAAGCTGCATGCGGTCGTTCTCAATGCCAACGTGGTCATCAACATCCCATTCATCGTGATCAGCGTTGGCATTTTACTGGGCATCGTCTTCATCGTCCTTATGTGTCGACAGCAGATGCCACCGGTGAGCCTCTGTCATGTCACTTCCTGTGTTTCTAATTTTAGCAAACTACTGTATCAAAAAAGTTAGTATGAAGTTTTTGAAATTAGGATAAATTAAAATTACAGTACATTTAAATAAATAGAGACTTCTTATGTTGTTATTTTTAGTAAGCTATCAAACATTGTTGTAGTTTGAAATGAAGATCAAATTAAATGACAAAATGTTAAATTTAAATAAAATAATTTAAGGAATACTTTTAGAGACTTTCAAAGACTTTTGGAGACTTTTGGAAACGGACGGGGTCTTTTAGAGACCTTTTTGTTGTGACTTTCTGTGTTGCAAACTATCAAAACATTGTTGTTGATTGAAATGAAGTGAATTAAAATGACAGAATCTTACAATTAAATAAATACAAATTAAATAATAAAATTAAATGATAAAATGTAAAAACATATGAGGAAAAACTTCAGTTTGTTATTCAAATTTAAGCCAATATTACTTTTAATTTTACTATATTTGGTGTGATAACTCCTGCAATGTACAAGCAATTTCTCAAAAAAAAAATCGGTTTCGATTTATATGTCAATTAATAATGTTATATTATTATATTTAACTAACAAAGTAAGAATGAATATAAAAGCATATTTATAATACGAAGCTAAAATAAAATATAAACACAAACATTACAAATGAAAATTCTAACTAAAACTGGGAAATGAGTTTAAAAATTATGCATCAAAATCTGTTTAAAAAACATTTTTATTCATTAAAATATTTAATTTATATTTAATAAGAACTTTTATACATAACACAATTTTTAATAATAAATAAATAACAATACATAGTTCCTTTATTCAATAAATAATTACCCTAGTTAACTATTTAATACAGTTTTTGTGTTTGTTCTGATTTTTCAGAGCACTCTGGCCGAGCGGGAGCCGCTGCTTTCATCATAAACCCAGTGTGTAATGTGGAGGACACCCTGATGAACTAACATTTGCATTACATGCTGAACTTGATTCATTTTCACACAATGAGAGTCTGATCAAAGAGCATTGATAATGCGACAGACGACTCAAAGTGCAAAGTTCGTCTCAGGTCACCTGGCCGTCAGCTCCATCGCCAGGTCTTTCAAAACGTCTTTTAATGCCATTTAATGACTTGTATGATTCATTAGAGTATCATGAAACCAAATTGCAAATGTGCTGCCAAATTAGCCATCCAGAATAAGTTTTACGATCTGGATTGAACAATTCAGAAAACACTAAATGATGCAACATATTACACATCACAGGTTGGCGTATTGATGTCAGCTGTACACATCACCACAGCTGGATTAATACACTTATACAATGCTTTAGCAATGAGATAATAAACTGACAGCGCTGCCGATTAATGCCAATGCAAGTTTTAATATTTAGTAACATGCCATTATGTGTTTTAGAATCACTAAATCAAAAAATTATATTTTTTAATGCTGCTGTCCTGATTGTCATTAGTGCCATGAGATAATGTATTTACACTAAGGTTAATATCTGGCAAATTAAAGGTACAGTTCACATAAAGTAAAAATCTGCCACTTTACTCATTGTGTTCAACACAAAGGAAGATATCCTGAAGAATGAGGCCATAAAAAAGAGACATAGACTTATTTTTTGTTTCTAATGGATGTCAATGGCTGCTTTTTAACAACCTTCTTCAGAATATCTTGTTTTCTGTTCAACAGAACAGATTTAAAAGTGATTAAGTTATGATGAAATTACATTTTTTGGGGTGAACTGGCCCTTTAAATTATGTTTTTCAGATATAAACCGTTTTTTTATATAATGCATTGGATTAATAATGTTTTTAGAGTTCTTTGAAACACTTCAATATTGCCATAAAAAGAAATTCTGACTATTAATCCTCTATATGCAACTTTAAACTGTCTTGAATGACCACTTTAGTCTTCAGTGTCAAGTAAAATGAGTATAAAGAGTTTCTCCATCACAGTGTTACTACAGCATAGAGAGCTTTTATTTGTTTTATTAATTTGCATGCACTGATTTTTAGTTTGCTTAAACCTTATTTTCAGCATTGTTCATTTCATGTTTTATTCTTGTATTAAATGTTTACGTGCTGGTTTGGATCTTGGTTATAGATTTTAATGTTTGAAAAGGGAAGATGTGTGGGTTATCTGAAACTGTGGTCTTGTTTTGGTTTCACTTCAGCTTTATATGATATATATATATGATATATAAATGTGACCTTTTCCCAGGGTGGAAAATTAATAAAAACTCATAATTATGTGATGATTATTGTGAATTAAGACCCAGTGTTGGAGATGCTTGCTGAAATTGAAAACAGTTTTTGGTTTATAAATGCATTGGTTTAGTGTTTACAATTAATTTCCATACATTTATTTAATCATGGTAGCCTTTTAGTTTGTTTGTCTTAAATATATATATATATAATGCACTGTCAATGTAACAAAATAATGAGGCAAACAATAAAACATAACAAAAAAATATCACTTTATCTATCTGGTATTTACAAAATAAATAAACTTCTGATTCTTCTTGAAGCTTCAGCTAGTAATAAAATACATTTGCTACGGTCTTTTTTGCCATGCGTTTTTGTATTTTATCATATCAAATATCTCAGCCTCAGTGAATCTGAATCAGAAAGTTCATTTTTGACATCTTATCAAGATCTGTACAACTAAAACAACTCTGATAATGGATGATGCAACTGGAGTTCTTGTATTTGTTCCTGAAGATGCTAATCTGTCAAGAATATTGTTATATTCCTCTTCATATTTCCATATTTTCAAGTTTATGACCATTTCCCTGGATTCACCTGAATACAGTCTTGAAATTGTTGATGTCTTTTATCAGGTTTTATTGTTTTGTAAGATTAATGTGGATCCTGATGTCTTGAGAATCGACGGATGGATCATATTTCAGTCATTAGGTTGGTATTTATTTGAATTTGGCGCCAGAAATAACGGTCTCTCCCGTCAGGCCTGCTGAGCTCTGTTGAACGAGCACGTCTGTTTCCTGGAAAAGAGGAGATTTCGGTGGGTTAAACTAAAAAAATAAGACAATCATAAACGGATAAAGCAAATCTTTGTGAATGTATTTCCCGCTTGTGAATGAACTGACATAAATCTTAATTGCCTTGAAGTTGCTGATTCACGCATCGGTTAATGTATTGTGTGATAAACTCTTATCAGTTGTACAGGCTGAGGTTCAGGTTTTTGTGTGAAAGTGTTTTGTTGATTAAGGTTGTTTGTCGATACAGTTTTGGCGAGATTGGACGATAAATTCGCGTTTTTAATGAGTGAATCACACCAATGAACGAACGAATTGAATCGCCTGTTTGAATCACATTCAAACTCGATTCGTTCAGTCGCGACGTGGAGGCGGTAGGCTAAATATTCGCCTCACGTTTAAAGGGTAAACATTGTCATAAAATGGACGCATGAATACATTTCGTCTCTTTTATTAACTTTAGTTTGAACAGAAACTCATATATTTTACAGCAGGCAATATTCCAACAGGAAATGAGCGATTTACTGGAGGGAAAACGCCAAACATTAGTGAGTTATATCAGTGTTTTTCTGATGTCTGAATTTATCATGTCTGCTGAAGCCTAAAGTAATGTTTCTTAAACTATAGGCCACCAGCAAAAATAATAATACTAATTGTTAATCTAAACAAAAAAATAATAATGCTAAAAATAAAGCAATTGAAAATCACGTTTTATTTATAAATTTATTTATTTAGCCATTAAACTGGCATCTTAACAGCTTAACATTAATGAAAATGTAATATAATTTTTTTTATCCATTACCTGATCCTGAAAATTATCATACTTATTATTATTTCTGAAGCTAAACATAAAAAGTTATTTGAATGTTTTTAATGTTATTTGTTTATACAGAGATCATTGAATGGCATCATATCCTCACCTGCAGTAGTTGGTTCCACACTCGTAATGATCTCTGCATGGAGAACCCACAGGCTTCAGTGTGTTCCATCGCCACAGTAAAGAGCGTTTGGCCCGATGGATCAGTCCAGATGCCCAGGGTGAGTCTACAGGGGCGGACTGAACCTACAAACACACAGAGGGACAGAGACTGTCAAGAAAGGTCAGTTGTTAAACCTCATTTACACTTTATTAGGTACACCTTACTAGTAACCCTTTTGCCTTTAGAACTGCCTTAATCCTTTGTGGCATAAATTCAACAAGGTACTGGAAATATTCCTTTGAGATTTTGCTCAATATTGACATAATAGCATCACGCAGATTTTTCGGCTGCAGATCCATGATGCCAATCTCCTGTTCCACTACATCCCAAAGGTGCTCTATTGGATTGAGATCTGGTCACTGTGGAGGCCATTTGAGTACAATAAGCTCATTGTCATGTTCAAGAAACTAGTTGAGATGATTGGCGCTTTATGACATGGTGCGTTATCCTGCTGGAAGTAGCCATCAGAAGATGGGGACACGATGGTCATAAAGGGATGGACATGGTCAGGAACAATACTCAGGTAGGCTGTGGCGTTGACACGATGCTCAATTGGTACTAATAGACCCAAAGTGTGCCAAGAAAATATCCCCCACACCATTACACCACCACCACCAGCCTGAACCGCTGATACAAGGCAGGATGGATCCATGCTTTTATGTTGTTGAGGCCAAATTCTGACCCGACCATCTGAATGTGGCAGCAGAAATTGAGACTCGTCAGACCAGGAAACGTTTCTCCAATCTTCTATTGTCCAGTTTTGGTGAGCCTGTGTGAATTGTAGCCTCAGTTTCCTGTTCTTAGCTAACAGGAGTGGCACCCGGTGTGGTATTCTGCTGCTGTAGCCCATCCGCCTCAAGGTTGGACGTGTTGTGTGTTCAGAGATGCTCTTCTGCAGACCTTGGTTGTATTGAGTGTTTATTTGAGTTACTGTTGCTTTTCTATCAGCTGGAACCAGTCTGGCCATGCTCCTCTGACATCAACAAGACATTTGCGCCCACAGAACTGCCGCTCACTGGATATTTTCTCTTCGTCGGACCATTCTCTAAACCCTAGAGAAGGTTGTGCGTGAAAATCCCAGTAGATCAGCAGTTTCTGAAATACTTAGACCAGCCCGTCTGGCACCAACAACCATGCCACGTTCAAAGTCACTTAAATCCCCTTTCTTCTCCATTTTGATGCTCGCTATGAACTGCAGCAGTTCGTCTTGACTATGTCTACATGCCGAAATGCATTGAGTTGCTGCCATGTGATTGGCTGATTAGACATTTGCATTAACAAGTAGTTGCACAGGTGTACCTAATAAAGTGGCCGGTGGGTGTATAATATTGTGCTTTGGTGCATAATTGCGAAGTTTGTTAAGTTCTAAATATAGACGTCTGGTCATCTAAGTTTAGAAACCCATCAAGGTAAGTCAAACGTCAAATATTTGCTTTGCAAGTAACAGAATGATTTGCAAGCCTTCAAATCAGTTGTTTTAAGCTTAGTTATTATAACTGTTTTTGTTGATTTTCTGGAGTAACTTTCTATTGAAATAACTATATTGTGAAGTATATCGCTTCCATGAAATAAAATTTCTCATGAAATGAAATACTTTGGTCATATTGCACATCCCTAGTTAGTACTGTATGCAGTTGTTATCGGAATCAGTTTTGGTTTATATTGGTATCAGCCCAAAAAAATTTTATCGTATCTTTACATCCCTAAAAAACAACAAAATCACTAACATTTTCTTGCATGCATTTTTTTTCTATTTAAAATATTATTAGTGTTATTATTTTTCACTATTGTTATTACATTTATTATTATTATTTATAATATTTATGTTGTCTTTTTTCTGTTCTATATGCTTTGACAATATGTACCCATGTATGCAATGCCAATAAAGTGAATTGAATTAAAATTGAATTGATACACACACAAAAAAAACAAATTGAGAATAACAGCATGTGTTTGCTCCTCATGGATGTGTGTTTTAGTGTGTGTACAAACAAAAAAAGCAGGCCGAATCAAACGCGTATTTCAGCCTCTGTTTACAATCACAGGAAACTGATGAGATCCGTGTTTTTCCAGCTGGAGGAAATATTGACATGCAGATCACCTGATGACCCGCTTTTAGAAACACTGACATCCACTGATAGACAAACTGATGGTGTGCTGTATGACTTCAATGGGATCCTATGTTGCAAAATCAACTTATGTAAGCTGTTTGGACATAAGTATGTATAGTTTAGAGTGTCAGCAGTCATATTGGAGTGACATAAACACAACAAGATTATTATTTTTTATTTTCTGATGTTAAAATAAGATCCAAATCCCAGTGATGTTGAGGTCGACAACAACATGATGTAAGTGTAAGGTTTTCCCAGCCCACTGAGTTGATTGACAGGAGCATATTAACATGTCTCCTTAGTAATACATATAAACATGTCCACAGAAGAAACTGGGAATAAAAGATCAGTTCAACTCTCTGTGATCAGCTGCAGCTCAGGAATGAGTTTCACAAGTTTAACACGTTTATAAAACAGAGCATGTTTGTAATAAAGACAGTAAAATTGATATGTAGTTGATAATCATTAGAATCTGCACAGCCGCATAGTGTTGGTACAACTGTATACAAGGATGCTTCAAACACACAACAGAAGTCCCAGTTTGTGGATATTAAATCTGGTTTATTTAGTACAGAAGCATAATGGATTTAGTATATATTATATAGTGTGTATATTAACTTGTTGTGCAAAAACATGCATTCACATAAGGCTTCAGCGTCAAAGCTTGACCGAGGGCGTGATCATCATAGAAGCGTCAGCCAATGAAATTAGTCTGCAATCAGCTACTGTCTGAGCTGGGGTATTTGCATGAAGTGTTTCGTTGGCGCTTAAAAAGTTGAGAATTTCCCAACTTCTGCAGCGAGCATTGCTGAAGCGGTGCCGACGGATCCACAATGCAGTTCGGCAACACCTGACGTCACCCATTCAAAGTGAATGGGAAGCGTTGACTCTGACACCCCATTCACATGGGGCTTCAGCGTCAACGCTTGACAGAGGGTGTGTCTAAAGCTGGGGCTGACGCGATCGTTGTAGCAGCGCCAGCTAATGAAATAAGTCAGCAATAGGCCACTGTCTGAGCTGGTGTATTTGCAAACAGCGATCTGATTGGCTGACGCTTCCGTCGGCGCTTGAAAAGTTGAGCAAGTCCCAACTTCTGCAGCGAGCAAGGCCTCTGAAGCGGCGCCGACGGATCCACAATGCGGTTCGGCAACGCCTGACGTCACCCATTCAAAGTGAATGGGAAGCTTTGAAGCTGACGCCCCGTGTGAATGGGGCATGACACCTGATGTGAATGGGATGTTACAGCATGTCTGTGTGACTCGTCATTGCAGAAAAGTCCACTACAAATGCATCAAATAACCTTACTGTGGTATTTTTAACTCATAAACTGGATCTCTGCTGCATCCGTGTCTGTTTCTGTCACTGACTGCTGTTTATCTGAATTACACTGGAGACACAGACACGCATGTGGGAATGGTGGGCAGAGCTCCAGCCTTTTTGCATTTAAAGACACAGCCTACTAAAACAGCTACACTTTGCTTTGAGTTAAAAATGGGCATTTTCTGCATTGTATAATAAATAATTTGATTGGTATTTTGAGCTGAAACTTTACAGACACATTCTGGAAACACCAGAGACTTAATTTACATCTTGTAAAAGGAGTAAAATAGGAGCTCTTTAAATCAGATGGGGGCAAACTTCAGGTATATGCAGCCCGCTGAACATCTTTAAAAATTCGGCTTCCGAGTAATAGTTTGGTTTGGTTTAAAATTATTAAATTGATGATGCAATACAAGCGAATGCCAGTTGGTGGCAGTATTGCAGGCAAAAAAAGAAAAGTTGAGTCTGAATTTCGTGTTTAAGAAAGAATGGAGTACAAAATACTTCACCGATATCAGACATAAAGCAGTATGTCTAATATTGCAAGACAGTCTTGCATTTTCTTTAAAGATTACAACCTCAGTCGTCATTTTTGAAAATAAAATTCTCGTCATGTGAGATTTTTTCTGTCAGACAATATATTTTCTATTGTAAAAAATAGTTTTATAAGGGTTAATAGTTTTATTTCATTGTTTTATAATGATTGATAAGTAGATATTTATTGTAGCGCAAATTAATTTGTCTTGTAAATTTGACTCAATAACTATAAAAAAAATCTTGTTCTAATATGACACGTTTGACACAAAACGTGATGTGGCCCTCGGGTCTAAAAAGTTTGCCTACTTGTGCTTTAAATTACTAAATAATTAATGTGGGCCGATCACAGATGTCGAGATGGCCGCATAAAATGCTGAGGTCTGATATATTGCAATATGCACATTTACGATATTTCAATAAATAACTTGCATGTGTATTTTTCGGTGTGTTGCAGCAGTACCTGTAGAATGAGTGTCAGCAGGAGTGTGAGCAGGAGCAGATGCTGATTCACGCTCGTCATCTTCAGGCTTCAGTGAGACCGAGATCAGATCTGCAGTGTTTATATGTGGACGCTGAACAGCTGATAACACTATCACAGATCAGTCCACGTCTGCAGACTGACCGCAATAATCACATCTGGAGGAGCAGATTCACCTACTGCTTCCTCTTTACTCACACTGCAGTGGTGTTTACCGGAGTAAAGTCCAGCACATTGAGAATTCACACAGGGGTATGTAAATATAATGTTCAATTAATGGTGACATATGCTAAAATATCAGGTTATATACAATTAACAGCAAATTTAATCACCCTCCTGTGCAATATTTATTCCTTTTCAATTATTTCCCAAATGATGTTGAACAGATTCAGGAATTTTTCACAGTGTTTTCAATAATATTTTTTCTTCTGGAGAAAGTTTTATGTGTTTTATTTCGGCTAGAATAAAAGCAGTTTTTAATTGTTTAAATCATTTTAAAGTCAATATTATTAGCCCCCTTAAGCAATATTTGTTTTGGATTGTCTTTACAACAATCCACTGTTAAACAATGAATTACCTAATTACCCAAACCTTGCCTAATTAACCTAGTTAAGCCTTTAAATTTGGAAAATATCTAGTCAAATATTATGTGCTGTCATCATGGCAAATATAAAAGAAATCAGTTATTAGAAATGAGCTGTTAAAACTATTATGTTTATAAATGTGTTGAAAAATTTTTTTTCTCTGTTAATTAGAAACTGGAGAATTAAATATACAAGATAGGCTAATCATTTAGGTGGTCTAATAAGTCTGACATGTCTACTGCATAGGAGATGTGATGAGTGAGACTTTTTTGTTTTATTTTATTTACATTAATTTATTTTTATAAACATTCAAATTTTAAGTAACAATTTAAAAATAATTAAATTAAACGTTCCATTTTAGTTTTACAAAGTAATTAACATGCAGTTAACTTTAGTTTATGTGCTTTCTTAAGTATTTTTAAAATTTGCAATCATTATATTTTTACATTAATTAATACATTATTTAAATAAAATCTGTCTAACTTGTATCTGTTTATATTATTTAATATATTTAAATGTAAAAAGTAGGCTGCTATATTTAAGGCACATTTACAAAAATGAAAATAAAGAGTAAAAAAAATACTTCAGGGCAGAAACCCTGAATAATAAATGAAGCTGAAGTTGATGTTGTTCACCTGTCCAGCAGAGGGCAGCTTTACACACCTTTACATTTACACACATAATAATCATAATAATAATACTTATGTGCAGATGTTTGCAGTATTTGACTCTTCTTCTCTGTTGACCTGCAGGTATTTTCATCTGAATATAACACAGATCAGGTGAGCATTTGTTGCTGTTATATATATATATATATATATATATATATATATATATA
>CAIGQZ010032368.1:243789-262983 GCA_903798205.1 Danio tinwini
ACACACACACACACACACACACACACACACACACACACTCAGCCAGTGTTTATCTGTACATATTCTCCACACATGGATCCCATTAAACTGACCATCTTCAGATTTTGTTGATGTTTTTTGCTCTTTCTCAAGAAGAACATCTGGAAAGAGTTGCATTATAAATAGTAATGAATGTTCCCGGTTAATACAATAAAACCAATTTAAATATATTTCATTAAATATAGTCATTTTAATTACATTTAAATTGTGCTTTTGTAGCAAAACATAATGGATATAAATTTATGAAATATATATTCATCTTTCAAATAAAAACAGCCATCATTCATAATTTAATTATTATTTAATAATGTATTGCATATTATATATGAATATTAAATATTTGTTATATTTAATGTTTTGTTAAACTAAATTATTAGAATTTTTAGCATTATGAAATAATAAATATTAATCAACGAATAATTATATGTCAGTTAAAACACTGCTAACATCAATTCTCAAATTATAATTTAATCCTGTTTGAACTGTGGGGGACACCGGAGCAGCCGGAGGAAACCCACGCCAACACGGGGAGGACATGCAAACTCCACACAGAAACACCTACTGACCCAGCCGAGGCTCGAACCAGCGACCTTCTTGCTGTGAGGCGATTGTGCTACCCACTGAGCCATCGTGACACCCTATTCCTAATTTATGTAAAATATATTATATATGAATATTAAATATTTTTAATATTTATTATTTTTACTAAATAAAAATATTAGCATTTTAACTAAATTAAGGAACATAAATTTCAGTATATTTATATTTCATAAATATACTGAAATATATATATATATATAGTGCATCAGGAAAGTATTGATAGCGCTTCACTTTTTCTACGTTTGTTTATGTTACTGTTTTATTCCAAAGTGGATGAAATTGATTTTCTTTTCTCATCATAGGGTTAGGGTTAGGGTTAGGGTTAACCCTCTCATCATACACACAATCCCCCATAATGACAATGTGAAAAAAAGAGTTTTTGAAATTGTTGCAAATTTATTACAAATATAAAAGCTGATAAATCACATGTACATCAGTATTCACAGCCTCTGTCATGAAGCTCTACATTGAGCTCAGGTTCATTCTGTTTCCACTGATCATTCTTCAGATGTTTCAGCAGCTTCATTGGAGTTCACCTGTGGTCAATTCAGCTGATTGGACATGATCTGAAAAGGCATACACCTGTCTATATAAGGGCCCAGGGTTGACAGTGCATGTCAAAGCACAAACCAAGCATGAAGACAAAAGAATTGTCTGTAGACCTCAGAGACAGGATTGTATCAAGGCACAAGGCTGGGGAAGGTTACAGAAACATTTCTGCTGCTCTGAAAGTTCCAATGAGCACAGCGGCCTCCATCATCCATAAGTGGAAGATGTTTGGAACCACCAGGACTCTTCCTAGAGCTGGCCGGCCATCTAAGCTGAGTGATCAGGGGAGAAGGGCCTTTGTCAGGGAGGTGATCAATAACACGATGGTCACTCTGTCTGAGCTTCAGCGTTCTTCTGTGGAGAGAGGAGAACCTTACAGAAGGACAACTATCTGTGCAGCAATCCACCAATCAGGCCTGTATGGTAGAATGGTCAGACTGCATACACTCCCGGCTGGAATTTGCCAAAAGGCATCTGATGGACTCTCAGACCATAAGAAACTAAACTCTCTGGTCTGATGAGACTAAAATTTCTAAACCAGCCACGTGTATGCCAATTCCAAAATAATACTGAAAGAGCTGCTACCTGTAATAGGAGAACCTCTTCCTCATCAACTCTTCTCTCTCTTTAGGCCATGTTCCAAATCCTTACAAGCTAGCTGTTATTAAACCTATTATTAAGAAACCACAACTGGACCCCAGCAGCTGAGCTAATTATAGGCCTATTTCAAATCTTCCGTTTATGTCTAAAATACTAGAAAAAGTTGTTTCTACCCAATTATTTATGCTCCTTTCTTCAGATGAACAATATTTTTGAAGTGTTTGAGTCAGGTTTCAGGCCTCATCACAGCACAGAAACCGCATTAGTGAAAATAACCAACCATTTACTCTTAGCTGCTGACCAAGGGTGCATCTCACTATTAGTTTTACTCTATCTTAGCGCTGCATTTGACACCATTGACCACAATATTCTCATAGACTGCTTATATTCTGAAAACCAGGATGTCTATTTTTCCATATGTGGCCTAAGGATTTCCGGAGCGTGTCTTCCCGTCCAGTTTTCATTCTGCATGAACGAGTAGTCATCTCAGCTCGTCTTTCACCGGGGGGTTAATGACATTCATGTTAAAGCATCTTGTTCAAGAGACACTACTGTAACTAGTCGACGCCAATTTTCAAGGCTTTTATTGATTTTGCTTTTTTTAATTGGAAATATTGAACTGAATCCTGGTTCTGACAAAACTGATTTTATGTCTACCTTTTTATATTATCTGGGTAACACAAGCGTGATAAATGCTGACCTGTCACAACCTTTAGCCATTCAGCAGTCTCCGTTACAGTTTTCGGAGGCTTTTCCTGCTCCTGTCATTACAGGTTTCAATTATAAACGTGAAAGTTCATAAAAAATCTAAAGTTTTAAAGAAAAATCCTGCCCCACTAAGTCAGCTTGGTAAATTTAGAGGTTTCACAATTTGTCATTTAAATATGAGGAGCCTTGTCCCCATAATTGCTCAATCTAAAGCTTATGTTATGGCAATATCTGAATCATGGCTAACCTCTGATATACCAGATTCATTTCTTTCAATAGAAAACTATTCATCGTACCGTAGAGACCGGACTGAGAAAATGGGTGGTGGAGTGGCAGTTTATGTAAACAAAAAAATATTCGCATTCAATTACAAACATCTCAACTGACTCAGAATCATTACAATTAGTTGTCAATCTATCAAACCAGCTTTCAGTTACTATTATTGTCACATACAAGCCCCCAAATGTCAGCGCGACGGCATACTTAATGCAGCTTGCTGACATGATAAAATGTGTTAAAAATAAGGAGCTTGTAATCCTTGATGACATTAATATGAACTGGATTGACACCTCATCCAAACCTTTGAAAGCCATAGCTATAAAATTGGGTTTACATCAATTAATCAAGGCTCCAACTAGATTTGGCAAAACTAGTAATTCTATTTTGGATCTTATATTTACAAACAAGCCAACTAAATATGGTATATCTGGAGTAATCCACACCTCAGTTTCTAATCATTCACTCATATATGTCATAAGGAAAACTTTTAAACACCCCAAAAAACATAAAAATAATTGTACATCAAAAGTACCAAACTCAAAATTACCTCAGTTTAATGCTGAATTTGGAGATACTGATTGGAGTAAAGAGATGTTATTGTCAAATCCTGACTGCATCTTATCAAATTTCTATAGCAAAGTGGAGGAAGCACGGCAGAAGTATACAACTACTTGCAAAATGTATGTCAGACACAACAAAATACCTTGGGTAACTTCTGAAATATTACAACTGTTAAAGAAAAAAGCCTCCTCTCTGAAGATATACAGATCTACTAAAACACAAGAAAATAAGCTTATATTTAGTCAATCCAGAAATAAACGTTACTCTGAATTGCGTAAAGCTAAACAACTCTTATTTTCAAAATCAAATTAATCAAGCTGCTACCAATCCAAGAGCACTAAGGCGAACTATTAAATCTATAACTGGTGAAAATATATTAAAAAAAACAATAACTTACAAATTACTATAAATGGTACTCTTCTCACTGATCATGAAAAAAACTGCTAACTCATTCAATGAGTATTTCATTTCATCTGTACAAGAGCTGTCGTCTAAATTTTTAGCCTCTCCAATGCTCCCAGTACCACCGAATACTTTTCAACACTTTTCTTTTTCTGAGATCTCATAAAGTGAGTTATCCAATATTCTGAAGTCTTTTAGTATATCTCATGCTGCGACGTAAACAATTTAAACATGCATTTTTTGAAAACTCATGCAAGTACTCTTGTACCACTTTTTCATCACTTAGTTAATTTGTGTATTAAGCTCCATAAATTCCCTGACATCTGGAAAACTGCTCAGATTATTCCAATATTCAAATCTGAGGACCCAACTAGTGTCTCTAATTACCAGCCAATTTCAATTCTTCCCACATTTTCTAAGTTACTTGAAAAAACATTGTATAATCAGTTAATTGAGTATCTTGAAGACAATAATTTGCTTAGTGATAGCCAGCATGGCTTTAGACCAATCCGGTCAACCATGTCAGCATTGCTTTTATTTACTGAACATATACGCACTGCACTAAATAAAGGTCATGTCACTGGAGCTGTATACATAGATTTTAGAAAAGCCTTTGATACAGTTAATCATACTATTCTTTTAAACAAATTGATCTCTTTTAATGTCTCTTCTTCTGCAATTGATATGTTTTCATCATATTTATCTAATAGATTTCAGGTTGTTAAAATTGGTACAACAACATCGCAGGCATTGGGTTGTTCTATGGGGGTTCCACAGGGAAGTATTTTGGGACCTTTACTTTTCCTGATGTATATCAATGACCTCCCTCAGGTAATTAAACATTCAGATTCTTTATTGTATGCTGGTGACTCTGTACTTTTTGTGTCTGGATAAAGTACAGACACAATTAACAATAAATTAAATACAGATCTTCAGCATTTACATCAATGGCTGCAAGACAATCATTTGACTATTAACGTTAAGAAAACAGAATGTATGTACTATTATTCACCTAGGCGAAAATTGTCCATATCCTATC
This sequence comes from Danio tinwini, assembly GCA_903798205.1. Taxonomy (NCBI): domain Eukaryota; kingdom Metazoa; phylum Chordata; class Actinopteri; order Cypriniformes; family Danionidae; genus Danio; species Danio tinwini. The sequence goes on from CAIGQZ010032368.1 coordinate 248,567, forward strand.
CTATCATTTTCTCAAATCACAAACTTTCCATTGTATCCACATATCAATATTTGGGAATCAGTCTGGATTCTCATCTCACTTATTGTGCCCATGCTCAAAATGTTTATAAAAAGCTGAGACAAAAGCTACTTGTTTATGGGAAAATTAGAACAAATTTGTCTTTTTCTGTTTCTGAAACTTCTCTTCATGCCATAATCTTGTCTACCTTGTCTTACTGTTTGGTCTCTCACAACAAATGATATCTTGGAGCCAATAGCTAGATTGTACAATAGGGCGTTTAAGATTCACAATTGACTTTCTGGATGGACACATCACTGTTTGGCTCTATCACTCTCTAATGCTTTATCATTTCAAAATGACATTATGAACACAGGGATTAAACTGTATTATAACATTTTTAATAGTGCTACCTCACCAGCCCTCTGTGCTTTGATACCAAAACTTAACACAAGGACTGATCGTTCCACCAGATCTGCAACAAATGGATGTTTGCCGTTACCTGCTTTTAAAAACTGTTATGGACCGAGATCTTTCTTTTATGTATTTACAAAAGCCTGGAGTGAGATCCCACAACATCTAAAAACAATACCAACATTAAGACATTTTAAAAAATCCCATGCTCATCATCTGATGGTGAACTATCGCTGTAGCCACTGAGTTAGTAGCCTGCTTTCCTCTATTTTGTATGTTTGGTAATTGTTTGTATTGTTCTCATGTGTTGATGGATGCTGTTTCTGTATGTTTCTATGTTCTACAGAGCAGGAACCTGCTGAAAAACAGCATTCATGCTGAGTCAGGCCCGATTATCTTAATCTTTTCCTGTTTAAAAATTATAAAATAAATAAATAAAAAAAATAAATAAATTCTACATGTGTCTAAGAACAGGCTCTTCAATGGTTTAGGTCATACTTAGCTGACCGTTACCAGTTTGTGAATATTAATAGACAGCTCTCACAAGTCAGGCCAGTAAAGTACAGGGTGCCACAAGGATCAGTTTTAGGCCCTTTGCTGTTTACAATATACATGCTACCCCTGGGGGACATTATAAGAAGACACAGGATCAGTTTTCACTGCTATGCAGACGATACTCAATTATACATTTCAACTAAACCGGAGGAGATGTCTAAACTGTCTAAGCTAACTGAGTGTATTAAAGATGTTAAAGACTGGATGACCAACAATTTTCTTTTCTTAAACTCAGACAAAACAGAATTATTACTTATTGGGCCTAAATCACAACTATGTGTACACCTTTTCATTGTACGTATCGCTGTCAACATTGCCAAATTCACACGTGCTGCTGATGACGTGAAAGTGATTTGATTTAAATCCTGCACACAGCAGTTCTCACAACTCGACCTGCAATTAGAGGGATACAAAGTTAGCGTTAGCTCTACTATAAAAGATCTGGGTGTCATATTAGACAGCAATTTAACCTTTAAAAATCATATATCCCATGTCACAAAAACTGCCTTCTTTCATCTGAGAAATATTGCTAAATTATGAAGTATGCTATCCATCTCAGATGCAGAACAGCTAGTGCATGCTTTCATGACTTCTAGGCTGGATTACTGTAATGCTCTGTTTGCTGGTTGCCCAGCATCCTCTATTAACAAACTTCAGCTAGTACAAAATGCAGCTGCCAGAGTTCTTACCAGGTCTAGAAAATATGATCATATCACCCCAATTTTATCCTCCTTACACTGGCTGCCTGTTAAGTTTCGTATTGATTATAAAATACTGCTTCTTACCTATAACGCCTTAAATAATCAGGCTCCTGTTCATCTAACCAACCTTCTGTCTCGCTACAATCCAACCCGCTCTTTAAGATCTAAAAACTCAGGGCTTCTGGTACTAGAATTGCAAAGTCGAGTAAAGGAGGTAGAGCCTTCTCATTTATGGCCCCTAAACTCTGCAATAGCCTTCCCACCACTCTCGCAGTTCAAAACTAGATTAAAGACCTGTCTTTTCAGCAAAGCACACACGTAATGCATCACATATGCACTGGTATGATGCATGAATGTGCTCCACGCATCTCGTTTACATACACTATGAACAGCAGCTACGATAATTCTCTTTATTCTCTATTTCCGCCTGGGGATACTCATCCAGAGACCCCCAGAGATTATGCAGCGCCACTATTGCGATCCAAGACCTGTGAAGAGATAATCCCAAGGTTCCACAATCCCGGATCAGGCCGTATCCTAAGCAGCTGCTGTGGTGGTCATGGTGGAGTGGAGAGCATGCGTCTGATTCCTGTGATCTCCAGGGACAGACGAGTCTTTGCTGACGTCCAGCGTTCTCCACCCTCCGGCACCTAGACTGCAGCTCTGCACAAGACGTTTGGCCATAGGAGAAATGGTCATGCTCCACTGAGCCTGGTTTCTCTCCAGGTTTTTATCCTTCACTTTTGCCAATTGGTAAAAAAAATTTCCTCGCCGCTGTCGCCACTGGCTTGCATGGTTCAGGACTTGTAAAGCTGTGCATCGATGGATTACTCTTCAGTGTTTGGACTCTCACAGTGAATAATAAACCACTCTGAACTGAACTAAACTGACCTGAACTTAAACTTTGAAAACTGAATGGATGTTTTCAATTCTCTATAATCTTCTATGTGAAGCTGCTTTGACACAATCCACATTGTAAAAGCGCTATAGAAATGAAGATGAATTGAACTGAAATTGAATTTCATTGGAGAAATTTTTGGAGAAAACCAGGCAGCGCTCATCACCAGGCTAATACCATTCCTACAGTGAAGCATGGTGGTGGCAGCTTCATGCTGTGGGGATGTTTTTCAGCAGCAGGAACTGGAAGACTAGTCAGGATAGAGGGAACATGTGATGTTTCAGCTTTTTTATTTTTAATAAATTTGCAACAATTTCAAAAACTCTTTTTTCATATTGTCATTATGGGGGATTGTGTGTAGAATGTTGAGGAAATAATTTAATTTCATCCATTTTGGAATAAGACTGCAACATAAACAAATGGGAAAAAAGTGAAGGACTATTAATACTTTCCGGATGCACTGTATTTAGCACATATTATATATGTAGTACTGTCGCCTCACAGCAAGAAGGTCGCTAGTTCAAGCCTCGGCTGGGTCAGTTGGCATTTTCTGTCTGGAGTTTGCATGTTCTCCTCGTGTTGGCGTGGGTTTATTAGGTGAATTGGGTAAGCTAAATTGTTCGTAGCATGTGTGTGTGAATGAGACGATGTTTCCCAGTGATGGGTTGCAGCTGGAAGGGCATCCACTGCGTAAAAAACAAATGCTGGATAAGTTAGCAGTTCATTCCGCTGTGGCGACCCCAGATTCATAAAGGGACTAAGCCGAAAAGAGAATGAATGAATATTAAATATTCTTATTATGTAATATTTTATTCCATAAATATTATTATACATATACATATATGGTATGTTTGATATAAAAAATAATAATAACTAATTGTTTGAATTAGTTATTTTAAATATTTGTTCTTATTTCGTAATAAATAAGCACATTTTTAATTTCTTACATTTCCACATGCTCTCATACAGGTTATCTTAAATTCTATTGTATATCGCTTAAAATGTTGGTGCTTATTCTAAGGAAGTCATGGTAAAATGCTAACAAATATGCTATAGTACTTTACCTTTAAAAAATGTATTTTTGTCATAACTACTTTAAATATATATGGTCTATTGTTGGTTTGCAGAAAAATGGCAGTGATGATGGTGAGTTTGTGTATCACACCGGAGAACACAACTATCTGGACTTCGGCCGCATTTTCACCTGGAAGGGAGAGAAGTAAAGACACCATCATACTGAATATCATGTTTTATGAAGCCCCACAGCAGAACATTTCTTTTCGGAGCTGGAAAAGCCTTATTTGATGCGGTTTGTGTTTCAGGTTGATGTCGTTCTGGAAAACTAATCAAAGTAACATGATCAACGGCACAGACGGCAGCGCTTTTCACCCGTTCCTGACTAAAGAGGAGCGACTGAATGTGTTCACTGCTGACCTCTGCAGGTAAACCCATCACATCACACAAAACATCCTTAAGCCAGCTCAGGAGCACTGCAAATATGTGGCAGAGCCTATATTTGGCAAAACATAAAATACGTTGCTCCAAGTATGTTTGATTGTACATTTCAGATGATAAATCCACTAAAGGGCGCTGTTAACACTTTTGTGAATCTAAAATACATTACTTACGAAAAGTGTTGTTGCATGTTTCAGATGTCAAATCCACTAGAGGGCACTGTCTACATTTTTGCGAATCTGAAATATGTTACTAAGGATACATTTTGTTATAAGTTTGATGTGACAAATCCACTAGAGGGCGCTGTCTGTTTTCTTTTTAAGATGAAATTATTAATTAGGGTACGTTTTGTTTCATGTTTCAAACGACAAATCCTCTAGAGGGCGCTGTCTACACTTTTTTGTGAATCTGAAATACGTTACTTGGGATATGCTTTGTTACGTTTCAGATGTCAAATCCACTAGAGGGCGCTCTCTACATTATTTTAAATTTGAAATACCTTTTTAGGGTACTTTTTGTTAATCTTTATAGATTTTTTTAAGCTGAAATTAATAATTAGGGTACGTTTCGTTGCATGTTACAGATGACAAATCTACTAGAGGGTGCTGTCAACATTTTAGCGAGTATGAAACGTTACAATGCATACATTCTCTAATACAAATATGTATATGTAGAAAAAATATATAAAATAAATATAAATGAAATTTACAAGCATAATGATTACAGGCCCAACATAAAATAATAATAAATAAAATGCTAAATTAGATTGTTCGTTCAATTGTGCAGCTTAGTCTTGCTGTTATTCTCATTTCTGTCTGGACTGTAAGATTATAGTCATCCAAATGATGAAAAAAAAAATAATTTTATATATATATATATATATATATATATATATATATATATATATATATATATATATTACTATAAACGATGTATTATAATAAATGATGGAGCATAATATAACATTATAGTCCATACATTATATACAGTATATCATCATATATATGTCATATAAGGCTCAAAATGTCATTTTTTTTTTTTACATGTATTACTGAAGAATACTCATCACTTCCAGAGAAATCATGCCAGATTGTTGCAGTTCCCTATTTGCAGACTAAACATAATGCAATAAAGCATTGGCTTATAGTGTTGGCTCATCTGTGGCGACATCAGTTTTATGGTAACTCTTATTTGTGAAAGCGTCTATATTTCATAAATGTCTGACCTCAGAACAGCTTAATCTTTCCCTCTACACTGAACTCCTGCGTCTACAAGCATTAAACACATCAAGCAGTTCAGATTTTAGTCTGCTGTTCAGGGTTGCAAGATTTAACAGTTAGACCATACAGTTAGACTGCCTAGTGCCACCCATGCAAAAACTCTGAACAATGTTTTGACAAGGTTATCTTAAAGTGTTCTTCCAGTAACTTTGTGCAAATTTGTCTATTTTGTAAAAATGTACAACAAAACATATCCTAAGTAATGTATTTCAAATATACAAAAATCTTGACAGCATTCTGTAGTGAATTTAGTGCAATAATACATTAAGTAATATATTTCAGATTGCAAAAATGTAGACAGCGCCTTCTAGTGGATTTTTACATTTAAAATGTGCAACAAAATGTATCATAGGTAATGTTTCAGATTGCATAAATGTAGACAGTGCCATCTAGTGGATTTGTTATCTGAAATGTACAACAAAGCACACTATAAGTAACTTATTTCAGATTTGCAAAACTGTAGACAGCGCCCTCTAGTGGACTTTTCATTTGAAACGTGCAACAAAATGTATCGTAAGTAATGTGTCAGATTTGTCAAAATGTAGACAGCGCCCTCTAGTTGAATTTTTATTTGAAACGTGCAACAAAATGTATTCTAAGTAATGTTTTAGATTTGCATAAATGTAAAAAGTGCCCTCTAGTGGAAGTTTTATTTGAAATGTGCAAAAAAAGTATTGTAAGTAATGTTTCAGATTTGCCAAAATGTTAACAGCGCCCTCTAGTAAATTTGTCATCTGAAATGTACAAGAAAAAAAAAACTATAATAACGTATTTCAGATTTGCAAAAATTTAGACAGTGCCCTCTAGTGGATTTGTCATCTGAAATGTACAACAAAATGTATCGTAAGCAATGTTTCAGATTTGCAAATGTGTAGACAGCGCCCTCTAGTGGAATTGTCATCTAAAATGTACAACAAAACACACTTTAAGCAATGTCTTTCAGATTAGCAAAAATAGACAGTGCCCCCTAATGGACTTGTCATCTGAAACATGCAACAAAACAAACTCTAAATCACCGCTGTCAAATCCAGTTCCTGGAGGGCCACAGCTCTGCACAGTTTAGCTATAGCCCTAATTAAACACACCTGATCCAACTAATTGAGTCCTTCAGGCTTGTTTGAAACCTACAGGTAAGTGTGTTAAAGCAGGGTTGGAACTAAAGCTGTGCAGAGCTGCGGCCCTCCAGGAACTGGATTTGACACCTGTGCTCTAAATGATGTATTTCAGATTTGCTAAGAAATGTAGACAGCGCCCTCTAGTGAATGTTTTATTTGAAATGTGGAACAAAATGTATCGTAAGTAACCTATTGCAGATTTGCAAAATGTAGACAGCGCCTTCTAGTGGATTGTTTGTTTGAAACATGCAACAAAATGTATTCTAAGTAATGTTTTAGATTTGCATAAATGTAAACAGCACCATCTAGTGAAAGTTTTATTTGAAATGTGAAAAAAAAGTATCATAAGTAATGTTTCAGATTTGCAAAAATGTAGACAGTGCCCTCTAGTGGAATTTTTATTTGAAACATGCAAGAAAATGTATCATAAGTAATTTTTAAGATTTGCAAAAATGTAGACAGCGCCCTCTAGTGGAATTTTCATCTGAAATGTACAACAAAACACACTTTAAGTAATGTATTTCAGCTTAGCAAAAATAGACAGCGCCCCCTAGTGGATTTGTCATCTGAAACATTCAACGAAACAAACTCTAAATCACCACTGTCAAATCCAGTTCCTGGAGGGCTACAGCTCTGCACAGTTTAGCTATAACCCTAATTAAAGGGTTAATAATTAACTAATTACACCTGTGCTCATTCAGATTTGCTAAGAAATGTAGACAGCACCGTCTAGTCAATGTTTTATTTGAAATGTGCAATAAAATGTATCGTAAACTACATTTCAGATTTGCAAAAATGTAGACAGCACCTTCTAGAAGATTTTACATCTGAAACGTGCAACGAAATATACCCTAAATAATGTATTTCAGAATATAGACAGCACCCTTGATCCCAACAAAATGTAACATCATACAAATATTTACAATATTTTTCTGTAGATCGCATATACTTTTTAAAGTTATTATTTAGTAACAACCCTAGAGAATCCAGCCAATCTGTTACTATAGACATGTAAACAAATGTAAATTCCGACACAGTTTTTAATCATTGGTAAAATATAAATTTCATTCATTCATTCATTTTCTTTTCAGCTTAGTTCCTTTATTAATCTGGGGTCACCACAGTGGAATGAACCGCCAACTTATCCAGCATATGTTTTTTATGCAGTGGATGCCCTTCCAGCTGCAACCCATCACTGGGAAACATCCTTACACACTCATTCACACACATACACTATAGACAATTTAGCTTACCCAATTCACCTGTACCACATGTCCTTGGAAACTGGAGCACCTGAAGGAAACCCACGCCAACACGGGGAGAACATGCAAACTCCACACAGAAACACCAACTGACCCAGCCGAGGCTCGAACCAGCGACCTTGCTGTGAGGCGAATGTGCTACCCACTGCGCCACCGTGCAGTCCAAAATCTAAATTTGGTAAAGTTAAATATTTCAGTGCAACCATATAAATATAAAAACAACCCACAGCAAGTGGTTAAAAGTAGCGCAATTCTCACAGATTTGGCAACCCTGCAGCTGTTGTTTTTGTGTTTGGGTGTGAGTGTAGTACCTGCTGTTATTTACGGGGTGTGATGTCAGTGTGTTGGCAGCACATGCAGATTCTGCAGCGTCTCTGTGTTTATGGGTGGAGGTCTAAGTAGGAACAGGACAATAAATCACACGCCATCCGGACATACAGAACATGCCAACAGAGAATAGAGCAGGCATCTGATTAAGACATTGGACAGGGACGTCTTAGACATGTGTATACATATTCAATATTTTCATTGATGTAGTTTTATGCATTATTCAGGGGGGAACGGGCCCTTGAAATGTTTGTAATTCTGAGAAAAATGTATTAATAATAATTAAAGACCTTAGGCTTTTAAAAATATACATATACAGTTAAATTATGGTTGTTATTATTTATATTATTATTCATATTTTCATTTATTCATTCATTTATTTTCTTTTCGGCTTAGTCCCTTTATTAACCTGGGGTCGCCACAGCGGAATGAACTGCCAACTTATCCAGCATATGTTTTACACAGTGGATGCCCTTCCAGCTGTAACCCAGTACTGGGAAATATTCATATTCTACTTATTATTATTATTATTATTATTAATATTGGGTTATTTATGGGATAATTGTAAAAATAAATTTAAAGATATTTTTTTATAATAAGAATGGTTAGTACTATTAATAATTACTATTAGTTGTATTATTATTATAGAAATAGTATAATAATAATAACAATATTACCATATTTATGTGAGAATTATATAGAAAATTATTATTATTAATAATAATAACACTATTAATGGAATTCATTCATTTTCATTTCAGCTTAGTATTAATCAGGGGTCGCCACAGCGGAATGAACCGCCAACTTATCCAGCATGTGTTTTATGGAGTGGATGCCCTTCCACTGAGAAACACCCATACACTCTTGCGTGCACACCCACACATACACATACGACATGGGGAACTGGAGCACCCGGAGGAAATAATGGAATAATAATGCCCTTCCAGCTGCAACCCAGTACTGGGAAACACCCATACACACTAATTCTCTCACACACACACTCATACACTACGGCCAATTTAGTTCATCAATTCCCCTATAGTGCATGTGTTTGGACTGTGGGGGAAACTGGAGCACCTGGAGTAAACCCACGCCAACACGGGGAGAACATGCAAACTCCTCACAGAAACACACACTGACCCAGCCGAGAGTCAAACTAGAGACCTTATTGCTGTGAGGCCACAGTGCTAACCACTGGGCCACCGTGCCTCCCATGAAGATTATTATTATTAATTTATTTATTCCTGCAGAAAACAGTGTCTTAATTTACATGTTTTTAAAATGCTTGCTATTATTATAACACAGTTTAGCTGATTATAATTGTGCGATTGTTTGTTGTAGTGTAAATTTTGAGTATGTAAGCAGCTCCAGATGTTTATGTAAATTAGTTGAATGCCGGAAATTCCCTTTTGAAAGCACTTTATGCAGAAAAGCAGATGTTGTGTGTTTGCTGCAGCAGATTTTTCTTCACCTCTCCTCCACTGAAGTGAAACTGGACTAAATGTCTGAACCTCCACAATCCCGTCACACTGACTCTGTGTGGGAACATAACTTAACTCTGATTCTCTGTTCATGAAGGAGATTGAAGAGATTTTAAGCAGCAGAATCAGTTGAGCTCACAGTGGAATACTTTACACATGGGGAATATATTTTTTCTTTCTATTTTTATAATTATAATCATGAAATAATACAAATATTATTATATTAATACTGATTATTATAATTTTATTTTATTATTTAATATTATTGAATGATTATTATTTATTATAATAATAATAATAATTTTATTTGTTATTATTTATTTGTATTTGTTACAATTATTATATTTTATTACATATATTTATTATTATTTTATGCTATTATATATTATTTAGGGCATCACGGTGGCACAGTGGCTAGCACTTTCGCCTCACAGCAAGAAGGTCGCTAGTTTGAGCCTCGGCTGGGTCAGTTGGTGTTTCTGTGTGGAGTTTGCATGTTCTCCTCGTGTTGGCGTGGGTTTCCTCCGGGTGCTCCGGTTTCCCCCACAGTCTAAAGACGTAGTATAGGTGCATTGGGTAAGCTAAATTGTTCATAGTGTGTGTGTGGTAATAATACTTTAAAGTCTATTCTGAATGTAACCAGGAGCCAGTGTAGAGACCTGAGGACAGGTGTGATGTGCTCTGATTTCCTGGTTCTGGTCAGAATTCTGGCCGCAGTGTTCTGGATGAGCTGCAACTGTCTGACTGTGTTTTTGGGAAGCCCGGTGAGGAGGTGTTACAGTAATCCACCCTGCTGCTGATTAAAGCATCAACAAGTTTTTCTAAGTCTTCACTGGAAACAAAGCATCTGATTCTTGCAATGGTTTTGAGATGATAGTATGCTGATTTACTCACTGCTTTGACATGACTCAAACTCAGATCTGACTCCAGAGTCACACCAAGATTATTGACCTTATTTTGTGTTATTTGACCTTTAGAGCCAAGGTACGCATTCACCTTGATAATTCATTCACCTTTTCATTCACGCATTCACCTTTGTTTATATCAGAAACTGTTGCATGAGAGAAGCAGTATGTCATTGTTGCTCTGCTTCTAAAATGTTTGATTATTGAATCTCCAACCATCAATGTTCTTATTTCGTCTGCGATCGGAGCAGAATGCTGCTGTCTAGTCGGCCTTTAGCCTCTGTTCCATGTAGAATTAGCTGCTGAGTCATGCGATCTCTGTCTGACTGCATTTGGGGATTCTTCACCCATATTACTGAGAACTTCATATCTGTTCTGAAGCTGTATTTGAGTCCGAGCTAGAGGACGCTAATGCAGCAGCGTATGATCTTTGTGGTCTGACCCTGTGAATACCCTTTGGTCTTGCACCTTGTTTTTGCCATTTGTTATCACACTCAGTTTCAACAGTTTTATTCAGTTTTTCTGAGCTCAAAACAGTAGCTGAAGTAGATTTATGAGACTCACCGGCTGTATGCTGTGAGGGTCCACAATAAAGCGGTCCTGTGTGTTCTGGCAGTCGGATCGCACGTAACTTTGTTTCAAGTACTGCAATCTTTTGTAGAAGTTTGTGGCAGTTTGTGCTGCAGGGAGATACTAAATCAATACGCCCCAGAGCCATTTTCACAGCCGTGTTTTCCTGACTCAAGAATGTAAGCGCCTTTTAGTGGGAGGATTGTTTAGATGATAAAAACAAATACGATTTTCCCCAGAAGAAAAAATATTAGAGGAGATACTGTGAAAAATTCCTGAATCTGTTCAACATCATTTGGGAAATATTTGAAAAAGAAAATAAAATCACAGGAGGGCGAATAATTCTGACTTCAAGAATGTCAAGTTTGTTTTATATCTTTATCAGTGTCCTGCTGCTCAGTTTCCTGCACATGTCAGCTGAAGATGTATAACTCGTGATGACGCATGCTGTATATTTAATACTCCATATAACTGCTGTCTGATCACCGCTTGACTTTTGACCTGCAGTCCTGTTGACCCCCTGTCTCACTCTCTATTTTCAGTGGGATTTTTTACCTAAAGATCTCCACTCCCGTCTTTGTTCACTGCGGAAACGATCACACCTGATTTAGTGACACGCACACATGTGTTTTTTTGCGCCTAGCGACTTTTAACCCAGTTGATGGAGAGTGGGTTATTGTGCTGCCGGGAACAGCTGTCCTTGTCCTTTTGACTCCTCACCCATATATTTATTTTTTATTTTATTTTTAAGGGGAAGTGGTCGCAGGCACGTCATGTTTAACCTTTGTACATCATTATATAATGCAGACTGCTGTAAAACTAATTTCCCCTGATCATAATCAGCTCAAAACAAAACACCCGGGAGATTGTTAAACTGTGTGTGTGTGTGTGTGTGTGTGTGTGTGTGTGTGTGTGTGTGTGTGTGTGGATTTATGTGTGTGTGTGTGTGTGTGTGTGTGTGTGTGTGTGTGTGTGTGTGTGTGTGTGTGTGTGTGTGTGTGTGTGTGTGTGTGTGTGTGTGTGTGTGTGTGTGTGTGTGTGTGTGTGTGTGTGTGTGTGTGTGTGTGTGTGTGTGTCTTATTTCATAGTTATTTCTTTGTTAATATGATTTAACAAATCTGCATTATTATTATTATTATTATTATTATTATTATAAATAATAATATTTAAAACTATGTGTATATAATAAAATATATAGATATTTATTGTAGTTCCTTTATTAAATTCAGCATTATAAAAACAATATTTGTACAATTTATAATAATTTATACTAATAAGAATATTTAGTGTGAATAATAAGAATAATAATCTATTATAATAATAATTATTGTTATTAATAATAATAATCATATATTTTATTATTATTATTATATTACTATTATTATTAATAAGAATATGTATTATTTTTTATATTATTAGGAAAATAATCTGCTCTGTAATTTTCAAAAAAATACTAAATATTTTTTCTATTAATATTTATTGTTTCATAGTTCTTTCTTTGTTAAAGTAACACCGGGGAACTTGTAAAACTGTAATTCAGCATTATTTGTATAATAAAAAAAATAATAATAATTATTATTATTATTATTAATATTATTAATATTATGACTACTATTGTTAATAACCAAAATTGCCATTAATACTGTAAATTTTGCTTCATTTTTTACAGTGCATATTATTCAGTAATATTACTAATATAGAAATGTGTGTAAATATGTGGTTATTTGATTCATTCATTCATTCATTTTCTTTTCGGCTTAGTCCCTTTATTAATCTGGGGTCGCCACAGCGGAATGAACAGCTAACTTATTCAGCAAATGCGGATGCCCTAACAGCTGCAATCCATCACTGGGAAACATTCACACTCATTCACACACACACTCATACACTACGGCCAATTTTAGCATACCCAATTCACCTTTACCACATGTCTTTGGACTGTAAGGGAAACCGGAGCACCCGGAGGAAACCCACGCGAACACAGGGTTGCCCTGTTTTTTTATTTATTTTTTATAATTTTATATTCAATATTGGGCTACAAAATCTCCGGAAATCTGCGGGCACAGACTCCATGTTGCCCTAATTATTTTAATTATATCCAAGTCCAGAGCACCAAAACACAATGGTACAGTTTTCTTGTCATTGGTCCTGCAGGTCCATCCACATGCGATTTGAGAAGGAGGTTGAGGTGAAGGGAATTCCAGCATATCGCTTCACACCGCCTCGAGCTGTGCTCGCCAGCGGAACAAACAACCCAGAGAACGAGGGATTCTGCCTCAATCCCAAGAAATGCCTGGATGACGGAGTGCTGGATGTGTCTGTGTGCCGGCAAGGTACATTAATGCATGTCTTAAAAATCATAATAATGATTAAATGCATAATTCTCTACATTTTATAGATTGTCAATTTGATGTACAGTGTCAATGATGTTCAGGGTGTTTTTGCAGCTGTTTGGGGGTTCCAATTATTTAGGGCTGTTGCTAATGTAGTTGCTAGGGCTTTCTGAGCATTTAAGCCAGTTTCTAGGGTATTCTAGGCTGTTGCTGTGCAGTTACCATAATATTCCAAGTGTTTTAGGTGGTTGAGTAGTTTCTACAATGTTCCAATTGTTTTTAGAATGTTCCAAGTGTTTAATCAGTTGCTATGATCTTATTAGTGTTTACCTACTTGTTAGGATGTTCCAAATTTGTAAAACTGTTGGTATGCAGTTGTCAGGTTATTCCAATTGGTGTAAGGTGTAATGTAATTTCTAGGGTGTTCCAATACTTTAATCAGTTCCTATTGTGCTCTTTCTAGTATTTTCCAAGTGTTTTCTCCACTTGTTAGGATGTTCCAAATGTGTAAAGCTTCTGCTATGCAGCTGCCAGGGTGTTCTTATTGTTTTAGGGTATGTCATTTCTAGGGTGTTCCAATTGTTTTAGTCAGTTTCTACAGTGTTCCAAGGGTTTTAGCGTCTTTTGCTATGGTGTTCCAAGTGTTTCCCCCACTTGTTAGGATATTCCAACTTGTTTTAAAGCTGTTGCTATGCCGTTACCATGGTATTCCAAGTGTTTAGGGTGTAATGTAGTTTCTAGGGTGTTCCAGTTGTTTAGTCAGTTATTAGGGTGGTCCAGGTGTTTCGTCAGTTGCTAGGGTCTACTTGCTGTTTTAGCCAGTTTCTTGGATGTTGCGTTTTCCCCACTTGTTAGGATGTTTCAAATTTATAAAGCTGTTGCTATGCAGTTGCCAGGGTATTCCAATTGTTTTAGGATATTGTTTCATCTATAGGGTGTTCCAATTGTTTTAGTCAGTTTCTAGGGTGTTCCAGGTGTTTTAGTCTCTTTTGCTAGGGTTCCGGGTGTTTTCCCACTTGTTAGCTTGTTCCAAATTTGCCAGGTTATACCAATTGTTTTAAGGTATTATGTAGTTTCTAGGGTGTTCCAATTGTTTAGCTAGATGTTAAGAGTGTTCCAAGAGT
>CAIGQZ010032368.1:303548-315971 GCA_903798205.1 Danio tinwini
CACACACACACACACACGCTCACACACACGCATATAAAAATACATGCTCACACACACACTACATTACCCACACAGACACTCTCTCTCACACACACACACACAAATACACACTACATTACTCACATACACACACGCACACACACACACGCACACACACACACACACACACACACACACACACCATTGATGATCAGGAACTGCATGGTCGGCTCAGAATTTGGCATCAACATCATGAAAGCATGGATCCATCCTGCCTTGTATCAGCGGTTCAGGCTGGTGGTGGTGGTGTAATGGTGTGGGGGATATTTTCTTAGCACACTTTGGGTCCATTAGTACCAATTGAGCATGGTGTCAATGCCACAGCCTACCTGAGTATTGTTGCTGATCATGTCCATGCCTTTATGACATGGTGCGTTATCCTGCTGGAAGTAGCCCATAGTGGAAGATGGGTACACTGTGGTCATAAAGTGCCAATCATCTCAGACTAGTTTCTTGAACATGACGATGAGTTCACTGTACTCAAATGGCCTCCACAGTCACCAGAGCTCAATCCAATAGAGCACCTTTGGGATGTGGTGGAACGGGAGATTGGCATCATGAATGTGCAGATGACAAATCTGCAGCAACTGCGTGATGCTATCATGACAATATGGAGCAAAATCTCTGAGGAATATTTCCAGTACCTTGATGAATCTATGACATGAAGGATTAAGACAGTTCTGAAGGCAAAAGAGGGCAAACCCGGTACTAGGTACCAGTGAGTGTAAATACAATATTATTATTATTATTTTAAATTACAGCATATTATTATATGGTTGCAAAAATTACCTAAAAAAAAGTGTTTTGAGAGTAATTCACAAAAAGGAACCACTATTGTTAGGGGAGTGATTTGTGTTTGCTGGGTAAAACCAAGGAGTAAACTGGTGTAACTAAAGAGCATGCATCTTTCCATATTCAACTTTTTGCTGTTATAACCAGTTATTAAAATAACCCAGCGTCGCTTATTAAAATACAAAAATAAATCTGCAACTGCAGTGTGTGTGTGTGTGTGTGTTATTATGTGCACAAATACATCATCATCTGCATAAAGCTCTGGCTGTGGGAGTCTGTAGGTGGATGGGATGCGCTTGAATTCAACATGCATTTGAGTTTAGTACAGTTCAGATGCATTTGGGAACATTTAGTATGCGTACCGGTGTTAAATCATCGACAGGAACATGTCTGGAGCGGTGTACGTTTGGCTGTGAATTAACCCATTTAAACTCATTGAGATGTACAGAAGCAGCAGCTCACATTTCAGCTTGAGGAGATTCACATTTCTTACACTAGTGAAAGGAGATCTCACTGTGTGTGTGTGTGTGTGTGTGTATGTGTGTGTGTGTGTGTGTGTGTGTGTGTGAGAGAGATGCTCGGATCATATTTCATCTGTTCTGTTTGGATCAGGGGTGTTCAAACTCGGTCCTGGAGGGCCGGTGTCCTGCATAGTTTAGCTTCAACTTCCTTCAACACACTTGCCTGGAAGTTTTAGTGTACCTAGAAAGAGCTTGATTAGCTGGTTCAAGTGTTGGGGTTGGAACTAAAATATGCAGGACACTGGCCCTCCAGGACCGAGTTTGGGCACTCCTGGTTTGGATGATGGAGACCAATAACTTTCATGCCAGGCCTGGTGCAGTTATTAAAACACAATATGTACGATTATTTTATTTATTACATATCCAAAAACTAGCAGTATGTAGTGCTGTCGCCTCACAGCAAGAAGGTCGCTGGTTCGAGCCTTGGTTGGGTCAGTTGGTGTTTCTGTGTGGAGTTTGCATGTTCTCCCTGCGTTCATGTGGGTTTCCTCCGGGTGCTCCGGTTTCCTCCACAGTCCAAACACATGCAGTACAGGTGAATTGGGTAAGCTAAATTGTTCGTAGTGTATGAGTGTAAACGAGTGCATGGATGTTTCCCAGAGATGGGTTGCGGCTGGAAGGGCATCCGCTGCGTAAAACAAAATGCTGGATAAGTTGGCGGTTCATTCCGCTGTGGTGACCCCAGATTAATAAAGACACTAAGCCGAAAAGAAAATGAATGAATGAATATCCAAAAACTACTAAAACAGTGATAATGTGATATGTGTGAGAATGTTCAAATCCACAGAAATCAACAGTTTAACTAGTGAGATGGACCGTGCTAATGCTAATGACGTCACAAACGATCGATTTGTGGTTTGGTTTAATAGAAAACAGAGAAACGTTGAAGACGCTTTAATGTGTTGTGTGTTAGTTATTAGACTACACTTTGAATTTAAGTTCAGTTTTGTGTCTTTGTGCTTTTCAATGTTTTTAATTTTGATTCACGCTCTGTGGTGAGGGGGCGTGGCCGAGAGCCGTGGGAGCAAAACGAGGCCCGCCACAGGTGTGAGATACACCTGTGGTGTGCACCTGCCTCCAATCCCACGGAAGGAGCTCTGGACTATAAGAGGAGGAACGATGGCAGAGGAGAGAGAGAGAGGACCGGGCCCGGACATATTGTTTTACTTTTGATTTCAGTTTGACTGCAGTCTCCGTGAGGAGCTGCCGTCCGTTTGTTTTGGTTTAGGCAGGAGTCTCCGTGAGGAGCTGCCGTCTCTTTTACTAATAAATATTTAAAAGTTCGTCAGTTCTCTGCCTCCTTCTTCCCGGTGGCCAGGTGGCCGTAAACTTTATTACAGTGGTGCCGAAAATCCAGGAGAAAAAGGGACACGTTGTCTAGTTGCCCTCGCCGCTGAGAAGGAGGGCGAGTGTTCAGGAGTTAACCCGAGTGGGGGAGAAACCCGTTCGTCTGCCAGAGTGACAGGGCGGCCTGAGGCTGGCGAGGAAAGGAGCAAGAGGAGGAGCAGGGGACGCGGGGCTCCCTGCTGGAAGGGAAAGAGCTGAAGGGAGCCATCCCACAGAGCCCGGGGGGAGTCGCCGTGATCCGCCATGACGCCGAAACCTGCGTCCTCCACCAAAGCGGGAGCGGAGCAGGAGACCGGAGATGTCGCCAGCCAGCCAGTAGAACCGCCGCCGGACACCAGACGGGTGGATGGATTCCTCCACAGGGCTCCCAGCATGTCGTCGCATCTCTCGGCTGGTTGAGGACTGAGTGGCAGCGTGTCTGGAGAACCAAACCCCAATTTTTTTTCCTCTCCCCCCTCTCTGTCTACTCTGATTTTCCTCCGTTTTTCTTTATCTCCTTTTCTCTCGGCCTGTCTCATATAGGTCTCACGGGTGCTGTGACACCAACCCCCCCCCACACACACACACACACACACCTACTTTTACTAATAAATATTTAAAAGTTCGTCAGTTCTCCGCCTCCTTCTTCCCGGCGGCCAGGTGGCCGTAAACTTTATTCCATGCTCATTATCTGTTGTCATAGTTTGTAAAGTCGGCCGTAGCAGGGCGATGTTGCCAGGAAGTTTTGATCTTATGTTGTTTAAATTCGTGTGAATGTCATTTTTTTAAGAGCGACAGGATCTCACCATTTTTGTTGGTTTCTCTGGTGATTTCTAAACACTACACAAGGCACCAGGCCTACTCACAATAGACTTACCAGTGTATTGTTGCGAACCTTTAGCTAGTGTTTCTCAACCACGTTCCCGGAGGACCACCAACACCACATGTTTTAGATGTCTCCTTTGTTCATCACACCCATTAGAGCTCTTCCAGACTCTGAGCTGATGATCTGAATCGGGTGTGTTTGGTTAAAGAGACATGGAAAATGTGCAGAGCTGGTGGTCCTCCAGGAACATGGTTGAGAAACGCTGCTTTTAGCTGTTTACATGCCACCGTGACCAAAAAACAAGGAACAGATATTTAAACAGAATATTAAAATGATGTTTTAATCAAAAATACAGTTAATTTAATCAAATTTGGCGGAGCTGACCCAAAACGCAGCATATTCCATGCATGCTCACTAGCGCCCCCTGCACATTATCATTTAATATGTGACTTAGTTGTTTATTATTCTGCATTGAGAATTTGTATTAATATTTATTATTTTTCTACCTGTGACTGCGATACTTTTGGCACAAATTTGATCCCATGGCCCTCTAGTGGCGAAAATAGTCTTGCCTAAAATAAATCTTTCTTGTTTGTTGGTTTTTAATGTATTTGTTAAATTTGTGTTTTATTTATGCCATTAAAATAGCCCAAGACTCTGACATGGCATTAAATGTGCTGTATGCAAGCGTTTGACTCTTCTGTATTATAAAAACACCATAACGTGTGCAGATATTTCAGAAACATGCTCAGTGAACATTCTTGTTTATCTGAAAGACAATGCTGAAGTCAGATATTCTGCTTTGTAAATGTGTGTCCAATGCCAGTTTAGCCAATTATATTTCAGCACCCCGGGTTGCCAGATGGTGGGAAACAGCGTATTTCATTCAGTCAGGAAGGCTCTCAAAGTATGCGTCTGTGACTGAAATGTGACCTCCCGTGGACAGTAGCAGACTCTGAAATGAGTTCCACATGAGGTTATTAATTAGCAAATAATATAAATATTACAAATGTAAACATTAGGTGAGCAGGTTACATTGTAACCCTGTTTCCTAACAGCCTGATATGTGACGAGATACGCAGCAAATGGGCTGTTTGCACCAGACGAAACATGACAGAAATGTAAATACAGTCATTCAGAAGCACAGAATATGCACTCACTGCACTCCAGCGATATGGTCATGTTGATAATCTAATGAACACATATTAAATCTCTTTAACATGATTAACTGTAGACGCTGAATCACTGATATGTGTTTATCTGCTCTGAGTCTCAGCTCTAGAGTTCAGTTTCAGACGCTTTATTTTATTCTCCAGATCTGAGCTGAACTATCTGCTGCTGTTTTCAGTAGTATAGCAATAAATGTGATTGTAAATCTCACATTATCAGCATTTAACACAGAATAAAGCACATGAGCTGTAGCTGAGCTGATCATTGTCTGTGTTCTGTTGTTCATCTGTGAGAAAAAGAAACCATTTCTAATAAATAAACTTCAGGTGATGGTTAGGACAAAAACTCCTTCAATATGGAGAATATTCCCTCTATCACCTGCTGTTTCTTTTATTTAGAACACGACTTAAATCAGCCTTTAGGCTCGATAGTCAGGCACACTCCTGTTGGTCTTCAATCTGGCAACCTGCGCTTGTGTGTGTTTTGAACCAGGAGTGCAATACCCAGTTTAACCACTGGATGTCAAACTTACACACTGCAGCTTTAAATATAATTAATAATGGAGTAAAAGATAAGTTTTTTTATTTAATGTAACATTTATTTAATGAAATGAAGGTATTTATTAGCATTTTTCAGTGTTAATTAAAAAAATCTAATTTTCTTATGGCTCTTAATATCTAATATTCAGACAAAACAGATTAAAGTTAAGTGACTTTAAACATAAAACTAATTATTGTCTTTCAATAATAACCGTCAGATTTTGTATGTGGAAAATATCATTATTTTTCTGGATCAAGATTTTTATTTTATCAGTATAAAGTAAATCTTTCAGTACAGCTTAACGAGTAGCTTTATTAGTAATGGGATTAGCTTCTGTTCTTAAATAAATATTCTTCAATAGTTTTTCATGTTTCTTTTTTTCATTCATTCATTTTCCTTTGGCTTAGTCCCTGATTTATAAGGGGTTGCCACAGTGGAATGAACCACCAACTATTCCAGCATATGTCAGGCACACTCACGTTGGTCTTCAATCTGGCAACCTGCGCTTGTATGTGTTTTGAACCAGGAGTGCAATACCTAGTTTAGCCACTAGGTGTCAAACATGAATATGAATATATATATATATATATATAAACACAGATATAGTAGTCTCTTAAAAATATTGGGTTGTATTAAGCCAAGGTTGGGTCACATATGGACAAATCCAGCATTGGGATGGATCTTTAAGATCAAATTGAAATAGCAATTTTTAATCCAACAGTTGGATTTGTCTGTTTTTGATAAATGAACCCACATTTTTTGGTCTAAATTTGATTCTGTGGCCCTCTAGTGGCAAAAATAATCTTGTGTAAAATAGTTCTTTCTTGTTTTAATTTTTTTTATTACATTGTATTTATGCAGTGAAATAGTAAACTAATATCCTGACATGGCATTAAATAAAAACATAGTATGGTCATCAAATATGGTCTCAATATTAGGATATTCATTCATTCATTTTCCTGCGGCTTAGTTTTTTTTCATCAGGGATTGCCACAGTGCAATGAACCGCCAACTTATCCAGCATATGTTTTACATAGCGAAAGCCCAATTTAGTCCATCAATTCCCCTATAGCGCATGTGTTTGGACTGTGGGGGAAACCGGAGCACCTGGAGGAAACCCATGCCAACACACCAACTCACCCAACCGGGACTCAAACCAGCGACCTTCTTGCTGTGAGGCGATCGTGGGATTTTTTGTTTGTTTGTTTGTTTGTTTTAATAAAAATTTGTTCCTTACAAATTTATGGCATACTTATTATGGTGAAAATGACACATTGCACCTTTAATTTTTAATGTCATTTCACAATAGAATGCATAAAATAAATAATCAAGAAATTACACAAGTAACAAAAATCATGCGTGTGAGTTGAAAAGGTGTTGGTGGTCATTCAGGGATTTCAGCCTCCGTTCATCATGTAATGTCATTAGTGAACAAAAGCAGCTTATGACTGTTCATTAGTGGCACGTGTGTGTGTGTGTGTGTGTGTGTGTGTGTGTGTGTGTGTGTGTGTGTGTGTTCAGCAGTTGTTCAGTGTCATGAACACCTTCAGCTTTCAGTAAAGGGCTGATCAGCTCAGCATTTGAACATCTGGAGATTTTTATGAGTTATTCTGATGGAGTTCATTGGTTTTATTTTATCATGTCAATGTTGGAGTAATACATTATCAGCTGTATACACTACCTGACAAAAGTCTTGTTGTGTATCTCAGTTGTAGAAGCAGCAAATAATAACTTGTAGTTAATCATTTGGGAAAGTGTCAGAAGGTGGATTTTTGTGTTGAATCATCTGTTGATCTGCATCCCAATCATCACAAATACTGCAGAAGACCCAGTGGAACCAGCATGATTCTCACAGAAATCAGTCAAGTTTGGTGAAGGAGAAATCATGGTTTGGAGTTACATTCATTATGGGGGTGTGCGAGAGATCTGCAGAGTGGATGATCAACATCAACAGCCTAAGGTATCAAGACATTTGTGCTGCTCATTACATTACAAACCACAGGAGAGGGACAATTCTCCAGCAGGATAGCGCTCTTTCTCATACTTAACCCTCCACATTAAAGCTCCTGAAAGCAAAGAAGGTCAAGGTGCTCCAGGATTGGCCAGCCCAGTCACCAGACATGAACATTATTGAGCATGTCTGGGGTAAGATGAAGGAGGAGACGTTGAAGATGAACCCAAAGAATCTTGATGAACTCTGGGAGTCCTGCAAGAACGCTTTCTTCTCCATTCCAGATGACTTTATTAATGCGTGATTTGAGTCATTCAGAGATGTATGGATGCAGTCCTCCAAGCTCATGATGGAGTCAGACACAATATTCATTCTGTTTCCACTGCAGCATGACTTTATATTCTATACTGGACATTATTGAAGGTTCAGTGATGAGACTTTAGTCTAAGCAGAGTCAGATCTTACTGTCCTAATGAAATCATTCAACATCAAGACATGATCATATTTTATTGTGCTCAAATAAGCATCATCTAGAGGCCTTTACCTTTCATAGAAGACACTTCTGATATATATAATAAATAATTTTTGAATTGTAGTTCATTGAGAAGCAGCCTGACTGACAAAATAACTGTTCACGTGAGCAAAAGAAAGTAGATAAATACTGAATCAGAAAGAGCTATATTGCCAGGCATGTTCACACATACGAGGAATTTGTGTTTGTAACAGAGCTTCTGCAGTGCAACAGAATTAAAGAGACAGAACAAAAATAACAGATAATAAATATATTTTAACAATAGAAGTAGTGAATGCAAATATACACATTGACAAGTGTATGTACAGCTATATTACGATATACAACATTATATGTCCAGCTGTTTTGTGCAAATTGGCATGTAGAGTGTGTTGCTAATAAGTGTATGTGTGTATAAAAGTGTACAGCAGGTAGTGATGTTGGTTCCACAATTATTATCATCAAGTGTTCATGAGATGGATTGCCTGAGGGTCTTGTTTCTGTGTCAGGCTGTTCTGGTGCGCAGTGCTCTGTAGCATCGACCAGAAGGTAACAGTTCAAAGAGGCAATGTGCTGGGTGTGAGGAGTCCAGAGTGATTTTAGCAGCCCTTCTGCTCGCTCTGGATAAGTACAATTCTTGAAGAGTAGGGAGGGTTGTACCAATGATTCGCTCAGCAGTCCGAACTATTTAACGTAGTCTTCGGAGATCAGATTTGGAAGCTGAGCTAAACCAGACAGTTATTGAAGTGCAGATAACTGATTCAATGATGGAGGTGTAGAACTGTTTCAGCAGCTCCTTTGGGAGGTTGAACTTCCTCAGCTGACAAAGAAAGTACAGCCTCTGTTGAGCTTTTTTGACAATGGAGTCAATGTGAGTGTCCCACTTCAGGTTCTGAGAGATGGTGGTGCCCAGGAACCTAAATGACTCCACTGCTGCCACAATGATGTCCACGATGCTCAGTGGGGGGAAAGCAGGGGAGTTTCTCCTGAAGTCCACTATCATCTTCACTGTTTTGAGGGTGTTGAGCTCCAGGTTGTTGTGAATGAGAGCATGATCACGCGCACGGTGAGACACAGGCTTTTTTTACTCACTGACAGGGTTTTTAGTATGACGTAAAGCGCACAAGTGGTTATTCGCACTCATTTCTTTGCGAGAAGAAACCGTGCCTGCAAACGCAACTTGTGCGATCGGTTCTCTTTTAACTAGACTGAACAAAAATACGTTTTTTTTTTGTGTGAGCAGCAGCGGTTGCTTTCGCTTTAATCATTCTTTGAACAGATTATTAATGGGCCTAACGTTAAATGTGTGCACTGGATCATCCTTTCAGTATCGCACATTTTATGTTTTTCACCTGGTTATTTTTGTTTTGTTTATGGTGTAATTATCACCCTTTAAAATAACCCCCTCACATTTATGTAGAGTTTACTGGTGATCTAAGACTTTTAGCCAGGACAGACCACTGTGTATAGTTTTAAATACATGACAATCATTTATTTTAAAATGTCATTTTTTTTAAAGAAATAAAATATAAATATTTAGTTTAATAAAAAAGTGCATGTATACAGCTGTAATTAGCTTGTTTTTAATTAGTTTAAAATTGTGGCTAAGAAATAATGAGTTATTTGTTTGTTTATTTTTCAATGTAGACAGATAAAAATGTGGTAAATCATAAATGTGGAGCTCTGAAAAGTCATGTGAAATAAGAACTATTTGCAATGCCACACTGTAAAAGCAAGCTCATACACAAAAAAGTGAAAAAGAGCATGTCAAACGTCAAACTTTATGCATATAAAATATATTTCCCCAATGAAAATCAAATCAAATCACTTTTATTGTCACATCATCAGCAGCACGTGTGCTATGATGAGTGAAAAGCTTAGGTGCTGGCTCCAGACAGTGGAAAATACAACAACAGTGCAAAATACAGACAGTGCAAATACAGCGACAGTGCAAAATACAGACAGTGCAAATACAGCGACAGTGTAAAATACAGACAGTGCAAAATACAACAACATACTCACAAAAAAGAAACAAAACAGTGTAAATTTGGCAATGTTGACAGTGATGTGTACGATGGATAGGTGTACACATAGTTGTAGGCAGTATTGTTTAAGTATGGATTGGTTAAAGGGCAGTGCATGCTACATCTTTATGGTGTGGGGTATGGGAGAGTTTGTGTGGGGTGTGTTAAGTGTTCATCAGCCTGATAGTCTGAGGGAAGAAACTTTCCTTCAGTCGACTGGTGCGTGACCGAATGCTGCGGAACCGTCTGCCTGAGGGTAGCAGAGAGAAAAGTCTATGGCTTGGGTGGCTGGAGTCGCTGATGATTCTCTTGGCTTTCCTCATGCACCTCCTGGTGTAGATGTCCTGGAGGGAGGGAAGCTCACCTCCTACTACACGTCCAGCAGTTCGCACAGTTTCACTTGATAACAACATTGTGGCTAGTGAAAATGGCGAGTGGCTATTAACGTTGGAAAACTACTAGCCACAGTGGCGGGTGATCAAAAAAGTGAATGTCAAGCCTTGTATTGAACAAATGATTTTACACACAGAACAAATAGAGTTTTCTTCTCTCTAAGGGCACTATCAGTTTGTGAATGAAAGCTCTCCAAAAAATTTCCAGTGTAGTAAATATAGTTTGACTGTGGTGAAATGTTCCTATCGTGTGGAATTTGACGCTCTTCTGACTTTTCATGAACCCTGAACGAAATGCAGACGTTCATAGGGAATTACCTACACACACACACACACACACACTTGTGTGAAAAACACACATTAGCATTACAGAATTCCTCTACATTTACCTTCAGAGTGTGTGTGTGTGTGTGTGTGTGTGTGTGTGTGTGTGTGTGTTAGAGGTTTACAGCTCCCGTTTGGCAGACTGAAACCAACACTTAGCTTCCATTTTTGGGTGTTTTTGTATGTGGCGAGCTCACATCTGTCTCTGCTTCTCCTGATGTGTTTCCCTGCTGCTCCTCATTTCACTTGATCAGCCCGTTCTGTTCTTCTGCACAATACAGAAACAATCAAACACGTGCTCGATCAACAAATGATTGTGTGCCATTTGATCTTCTTATTCTGAATTTTATTGTCAATAATAATAATCGGTGAATGTTACCTTAGGAATATCTGACGATGAGTTATTAGAGAATAATGCACACCTGGTGTGGTGTGGCGAAGTGGAGTGGCTGTTACACCTCAGATGTTGTATGTCTGTGTGTGTTAGTCAGGTATGTGTCCTCCTCAAGCATCTCCTGTGTGAAGCACTAGTGTCCTCCACATCTCCTGCTCCTCCTTCTGTTGTGTTATGTTGTGATTTTTGACTGCTGTAGCTGTGAAATAACTGTAATCGTTCAGCGGAGTGATATGAAGCTGTAATGCACTCTAAACCTGTCGGAACTACTTTAGCTGTGGCTTTATCTGACAATAACCAAACACCTTAGAGTGACCATCAGCCAATCAGTTGCTATGCAGTTGCTATGGTGTTCTGGTTGTTTTAATTGTTGTTACCATGTTTTAAGGACTTTAAGCTGTTGCTATGCAGTTGCTAGGGTATTCTGGCAGTTTTAGTAGTTGTTACAATGTTTCAAGTACTTCAGACTATTACTATGCAGTTTCTAGGGTCTTGTCATTTTAGCAGGTGTTACAATGTTTCAAGTACTTTAGGTTGTTGCTATGCAGTTGCTAGGGTGTTCTGGCTGTTTTAGTAGTTGTTACAATGTTTCAAGTATTTTAAGCTGCTGCTATCCAGTTGCTAGGGTGTTCTAATAATTTTAGTAGTTGTTACAATGTTTCAAGTGCTTCAGGCTGTTGCTATGCAGATTCTAGGGTCTTCCAGTCATTTTAGCAGTTGTTAATGTTTTGAAAACTTTAGGCTGTTGCTATGCAGTTGCTAGGGTGTTCTAGCTGTTTTAGTAGTTCTTACAATGTTTCAATTATTTTAAGCTGTTGCTATGCAGTTGCTAGGGTGTTCTGGTTGTTTTAGTAGTTGTTGCAATCTTCAAGTACTTCATGCTGTTGCTATGCAGTTGCCAGGGTCTTGTCATTTTAGCAGTTGTTGCAATGTTTGCAGTATTTTAGGCTGTTGCTATGCAGTTGCTAGGGTGTTCTGGTTGTTTTGGTAATTGTTACAATGCTTCAAGTACTTCAGACTGTTACCATGTAGTTGCTAGGGAGGACTGGTTGATTTAGTTGTTGTTACAATGTTTCAAGTACTTCAGGCTGTTGCTAGGGTCTTGCTATTTTAGCAGTTGTTATGTTTTGAATACTTTATGCTCTGTGTTTGTGCAGTTGCTAGGGTGTTCTGGTTGTTTTAGTAGTTGTTACAATGTTTCAAGTAATGCAGGCAATTGCTATGCAGTTGCTAGGATGTTCTAATTGTTTTAGTAGTTGGTACAATGGTCTTGTCATTTTAGCAGTTGTTAATGTTTTGAAAACTGGGCTGTTGCTATGCAGTTGCTAGGGTGTTATGGTTATTTTAATTGTTATGGTGTGTCTAATATTTAAAGCTGTTGCTATGCACTTGCTAGGTTCGCTAGTTGTTTTGTTGTTGCAATGTTTTGAAAACTGTAGGCTGTTGCTATGCAGTTGCTTTCTGGTTGTTTTAGTAGTTGTTACAATGTTTTGAGTACTCTAGCTGTGCAGTTGCTACATAACTGCACTAATGAATGTTTAAGTCAGTTGTCTAACTCTTTCTTTGTGTGTGTGTGTGTGTGTGTGTGTGTGTGTGTGTGTGTGTGTGTGTGT
>CAIGQZ010032368.1:315981-332530 GCA_903798205.1 Danio tinwini
TGTGTGTGTGTGTGTGTGTGTGTGTGTGTGTGTGTGTGTGTGTGTGTCTGTGTGTGTGTGTCTCTGTGTGTGTGTGTAGCCCAGTGTACTGATCGTCAGTTATATCGAGTCTGGAAAAGCGGCTGCACAGTTCGGCTTCTATCAGCAGGTGGAATGGAAACCCGATGACTCCATGATCGCAGTAGCGGTGAGTAAAACACATCTGTTTCTGCTGCGCACGCGTGTGTGTGTTTTGTGATGAGGCTTATTTTGCTAGTTTTACGAGCTCTTCTGTAATATTTAAACGAACTCTTAAATGCCACTGATTGGCTATTGTGTTCACATGCTCAACAGAAATGACTGTGATTGGCTGTGAAGGTCATTGTTTACCACTCTTCACAGCTAAAATCTTTATTAGATAATTGAATTTGAGTTCAATGATTAATTGAATGATACAGCAGGACTCGAAATTGTGACCATTTTGGTCACAAATGCGCCCGAAATTTAATCTATGCAACCTCATAATATATTTGGGAGCATTTGTGCGCCTGCATATAATGGTTGTGGTGCGACTTGTTTAGATTTTTTTTTTTTCTAAAAACGTGCTGAATCGGACTTCCCTGCTGTTATATAGGTTCATATTAGCTGTCAATCACTCAAGGCTTTCCGCTGTCAGAAAACAGGGAGCTTTTAAGGGCGCCAGCTGAGATCAATCGAGTGTTTTCGGAGAAGGTGCCCGAATCTCGCTGCGTTGCATTCACTGCGTGTTCAGCGCAAATGTCCACTAAATGTAAAATCCAACACTGTACACATCATCGCCAAAGAAGCTCGCCTTTACTGAGTTTAAACTGAATCTGCGGCTCATAACAAAGAACGGTATTTGCGCCGGTGGTCATCACGAGAATCCTGCTCTGCCTGCTCTTATATTGGGTCGGCTGACTCGCCTGCTTTTCCACAAACACAGAAAAATGAAAATCACCTCATAACTAGACTGAGCATTTACAATGACACAAACCAAAACTTTTAAAGAGTGGTAGAAGTGAGACTTTTCTTTATATTCTTTGGTCTGTTCTTTCTTGAGATGTATATTAATTTTCTATTTACTGATGACTGCTTTGCAGCTTTCAGCATTGGATTGAATAATTTATTATAATCTTACATTTGTTTTGTAGCAGAAATATTATTTATTAAATTGACATGCATATAAAAACAATAGTGCAAAATAAATATTTCTTACTGCAATGCTTCATTTTAGTTTGATGCAAACCATAAATTTATTTTTCATAAAGTAACAACAGGACCTTTTACAGTACATAACTCACATTCAAGCACATTCAGGGCAGCATGATAAGTATTATTGACATCATCATCATCATTAATAATATTTTATAATTATTAGACATTCATTTTGGAATTATTGCACTGATATCAATAAGTCATCACAGCATTAGTTAGTTGTTTCTGGTTTTTGTTAGTCCTGTTTGATGTTGTTTTCAAATACAATAAATCCCTTAATATACAATATGCAGTGGTGCTCATTCATTTTTGGTGGGTGCTCCTACATTTTTTCTGGTGCTCCTAAATTTTTGAAGTTGGGAGCACCGGTGCTACCAAGTAAAACAGTTAATGTTGAGCCTTGTTTAGATTTTGTTTTGGTTAGTTAATTAAAAGGTTGATTTAATTTAGTTTGGTTGGTTGAATGGTTTATTGGCAAATTAATGTTCATTGATTAATTGATTAATTGATTGATTGATTGATTGGGCTGATTTGATTTGATAAGAGTTGATTGATTTGATATATTAATTGGTTGATTGATTGGTTTGAACAAATGATTTAATGGCTGATTAAATGATTGATTGATTAAATGATTGATTGACTGTTGACAATGAGTGGTTTAAATGATTGTTTGACAATATTTAATTGTTTAGATATTTGTTTGGTTGGTTTGATTGATTTGATTCAATGTTTGTTTAATTCATTGACTAAAGGATTGATTGATTAGTTAACAATGATTGATTGATTGGTTGGTTGGTTGGTTGGTTAATTGAAGGAGAGATAGTTTGAATGACTGATTAATTGACAATGATTGTTCAGTTCTTTGTTTGCTTGGTCGATTGAATGATTGATTGGTTGATTGCTTTGATTGATTGACTCAGTATTTGTTTGATTCATTGACTGAATGATTGATTAACAACAATTGATTTTTTTGGTTGATTGAAAGATGGATTGATTCGATTGGATGACTCATTGGTTTGATTGATTGAATGATTGATTCTGTTGGTTGATTGAGGGATTGATTGATTTGTGGATTTGAATAGATTGAATCATTGATTGGTTGATTGTTTTGATTTTTGTTTTTCAGGTTGATTGATTGGTTGGTTGCTTGTCAGGTTAATTGATTGACTGAATGATTGATTGAATGATTGATTAACAGTGATTGGTTGTTTCGTTGATTTGAAGGATTGATTGGTTTGGTGATTTTATTGTAGGAATGGGTGATATGGCCTAAAATCCATACTGCGATATACATTGCAGCCTCTTGCGATAGCGATATATATTAATTATAATAGAACCATTGCAGAACAGGTTACATAGACCCTTAGGAAAGCCAAACTGCTATTGTTTTAAGAAATAAAGAAACGTTGCCTGTTGTTTTGAGAACATTTATTGTGCAAAAGCAAAACTGTAATTAAACAACACAATGTTGCAGATAAATAAACTAAATGTAGTGCCTTTTAGAAAGAAAGACTTTTCTACTAAGTCCTTGGTTCCCAAATGCCAAGTTGCAGAGAACAAAAAAACTGGTGTCTTTTTAATTAAGGAACTTACACTGTACTGAAAATACTTCCAGTATTAAATAATCAAATAAAATTGTGTATCGCAGATACTTTAAATAAAAACATATTTCTAACCTGCAGCCTAAGGTAACGCATTTGATTTTAAACCTTTTGTTCCCCTAATGAAATTAAAACTGGTGTCTTAATCTGCTCTTTCTCTCTCTCCTTCTCTCTTTGTCTGCTGTAGTGTTGGTGCTGCTGAGAGATTGAGACGCACCAGACAAAGTTTGTGTATAAAGTAATGCAAAAATGAATACAATTAATATCGAAAGCAGATTCTCGGACATGTCCGGGGAAAAGAGAATGTATTGTTACCCCAAATAATGAGCTGGATCAGTCTATTTAGTCCCCGCGCTCTTCTCAAAGCTGCTACCAAAGTCAGAACAACAGTTCTGTATCGATCGCGATACAGCGCGTCTCTGTGGGTCTGCATGCAGAGCATTTGCATCTGTGGCAGAGTGTGTCTGTGAACACAGAACCGGGCCGCCCCAATAATATATCGGCTGCCAGGGTAAATTCTGTGTGGGAAGCACTGATGTTCACTAGACACTAGACAAGCCACGATATGCCATGCATGAGGCTCGCAAGTTGTGCGACACGCCGCCATTCGGTGCCATGCGTTGCTTAGTGCTGTTGTTGATACAGTCACAATAGATTTTAAAATTAAGTCATCAATGGAGCTTATTAATACAGAAAATTGCACATGTGCGACTAAATAAATTTTCCAGTTCGCACTCGTCTATTTTTTGTCGCAAATGCGAGAGAAATGGTCGCACTGTCTAGCCCTGTCCAAATAACAGAAGTTGCACCAGTCTTTTTCACGAGCTCCTCTGTTTCGCTGACGCTTTCAGCCATGTTTATTCAAGATGATGCGTTGCAGCCGGCTGCAGCTCGTTGCTCTTAATTTCGTTGGTAGATTGTGTCATCAAACATGCATTATCGCATAAATTTATTGGTATTTTGTTTAGTTGGTTGATTGATTCTTGCCATGTCCGTGATTCTTCATCCTCAATCTTCTTCATGTTTGCGGTTTCTCTCGCTCATCAGCAGTATTTGAAGGCCTCATGATGACTGAAGGCTGTTCCTGAAGCTAGTGTTGTCATTTATTCCATTCGCACAGAGTGTTTAAATGTTAATGCTTCGAGCGTCAGTCATTTGAGGGCGCAGAACACCAAACAAAACATGCTGTCATTTCCCTTTTGTTTTGCCACATAATTGCTGTCATTCTGCATTATTAAAGCCGACAGACAGGCAGAGATGTGAAGAAACGCTCTTTACACACAGCATAAAAGCTCATGTCTGTTTGTCTGAATCGTCTTGACACAATACAGTCAGTGTTCCTCCATCCATTAGTCCATCACAGCAAAATCTCAATAAATTCTATAATGCTTTAATTCAGCTTCTCCATTTGGTGCAGAGAGTTTTGCTCTCTTAAAGAGAGTTATCTTTATTCTTAGATGACTGGCGAAATCATGATTTCAGACTTGCAAACTTGAATGCACTTTTCAAAGCACTTCACGGCACATTTAAGACTCTGTGTTCATTTATGAGAGTGTGGTAGCTTCTGTTCTCCAGCTCTGTGCGTTGTTGATTGTGTTTGGCGGTGTGTGTGAGTCTGGATGTGTCAGAAGCGTGTCGTGTGTCCAGACATCAGATCTGTGTGTTTCCACTGCCTGACATCACAGAGTTACTGAAAACCTCAGGCTTCATTTCTTCTCTTCTGTATTTAAAACTAATTCTTAAGGGGGCTATCAGTATTAATTAATCAATTAATTAAATTACCAACCTACTAACAGAAACAAGTCTTTCTCCAGGAGAAATATATCATAGAAAGTAAAATATCCTTGCTCTGTTAAACAGGATTTTAAAAAATTTCTACTAGTTTTGCCTTCAATCATATATTTATCATGCATTAATAAATAATAAAGTAAGGAATCATTATAATCTTACTCTTCTACATGTACCCAAATTATGTTTGCTGTTTGTTCAAACTACTGAGCTGTGAGCCATGAGCTATTCAAAGTTTTTTGGGGGGGACAACTTAATTGTTTTATGTTCAATCCACTTAAATTTGTAAAAAATTTATAATAATAATAATAATAATAATAATAAACTAATAAGTTAACTTAATTCCTTCATGTTGCCCCAATTCTAATCAATTGTGTGGAACCCAGCATTTTTTGCAGTGTGTGATTTCTGATTCTTTGTGTTTGCAGTTTAGATGAATCCAAATGAATCCTGATGAAAAATGCTTTGATTCCCTCCCAAACATAAAATAAAGTAAAATAAAGCCTCTCTTCATTGTTTATACTGTAAGCGAGAGGATCATGAGAGATCTGCATTTACAGAGCAATTCCGAGAACAGTGTTTTCTGTTTCATGAAACCTCAAGAACACGTCTCGGATCTCATTTCACGCGATATCAAATGAATTCACCTAAAGAAATTATTCACAGCTTTCTTGGCATTGAATTATTCAATTGAATTAATCATCCTCCGCTTGTTCCAAACATTTACAGGTGCTGCATGTAAGTTTGTGACTCTTCTAAAGCATGAAAACACCATGCAGATATTTCAGAAACATGCTCAGTGAACATTCTTGTTTATCTGAAAAACCATGCTGGACATTATGTGTCGGAACTTCTGTCTTTGTTTTGTTTTGGTCATTTAACCTGCCCATTGCCAGTTTAGCCAATTATATTTCAGCACCCCGGGTTGCCTTGGTGGCTTACTTGATCCATTCAGTCATAAAGGCTCTCAAAGTAGAGTCAATCACTGTTGATCTGTGATCCGTACGGATCACAATTCACGGTTCGGAACGCACGTGACCCGCAGATTAATAATTTGTTAATCCAACATTTATCACCATTGCAGAGAGATCGCCTCCCGCGTCATTTAAATCGCGTGCATGAAAGCATTTTGGCCTGAACACGCGAGATCCGGCACCTCTGAAAACTGATCCAGCACCTCATTTTACCGATCTCCTCCTCAACCACTCTCCTACCCGCCAACTGTTCACTTTCACTTTCTTCCGCGACTCCCCAACCCTCTTCACTTTCGTCCGCGACACCTCCGCCCGCTCACATTCATCTGCGACAGTCCTCCGCCATCCACTGCCCCAACAATCACTGAATCACTGATATGTGTTGGTCTGCACTGAGTCTCAGTTCTAGAGTTCAGTTTCAGACGCTTTATTTTATTTTCCAGATCTGAGCTGAACTATCTGCTGCAGCTTTCAGTAGTATAGCAATAAATGTGATGTAAAACAGCATTCAGACTCACATTATCAGCATTTAACACTGAATAAAGCACATGAGCTGTAGCTGAGCTGATCATTGTCTGTGTTCTGTTGTTCATCTGTGAGAAAAAGAAACCATTTCTAATAAATAAACTTCAGGTGATGGTTAGGACAAAAACTCCTTCAATATGGAGAATATTCCCTCTATCACCTGCTGTTTCTTTTAGATAGAACATGCTTAAAATCAGCCTTTAGGTTTAATAGTCAGGCTCGATAGTCAGGCACACTGTGCTTACTTGGACTCGTCAGAGGAGGAACCGAGTGAAAAGGAACCGAGTGTTTTGATTCAGTAGTGCAATATTTAGCAGTGTATCTGACAAGAACACCATTGAGAAGATAATAAAGTCATCTGAAAGGTCTGTTGGAGTCAAATGGCCCGTTTCCACTGAGTGGTAACTTTTCACTGTCAAAAGGCGTACCGTACCCCTTTTTCGGCACCCTTTCGAAAGGGTACCAAACATGAGAAAGGGTACCAAAAGGCGGAGCTAGACACGCAGCTGAACGCTATTGGTTTACAGAGATATGTCATGAGCTTACGCAACAAGCCAGAATGAAAACAAAGAAGCCGCCATGTTTTTATACACAGCCGAGAGACTATATATACATATAATAACATATAATAACGAGCCCTGTTCGATTTGGACTTAAATGAACCTTGTCGTTGTCTTGATGAGGGCAGATTTTATCCTGTGTCCTGTAGTTTTTTATGAGCCAGTCTGAAGCGTGAGCGGTTTGGCTTTCTTGCTTGCGCTCGCCGTGCGTCTATATCTGAAATAACAAACTTCTTGAGCTGATGATAATAGCGTGCGCTTGATTATTGACGTGTTTTTGAAACCTGATCCTGTCAGAAACTGACAAACGCGAGAGTGACGAGCCAAAACACAAAAGGAGAAGCCGGAAAAAAAGAGCAGATTATTATTACAGCAAACGTGAACAAACTGCCATGATTAACTATTATCATTACCTGCTGGACTATTATGAACTCTGAATGATGGAGTTACTCTAACAAGAGGCTACACGTGCTGCTGAAGATTACACACACATTTAATCATGACAGGTCTGACTGTGGGCTCTATTTCCTGTTGTTTTGAACCTAAATAAGGGCTAAATGTCTGCTGTGTGTAGTGTTTCTGTAAGTGGTAACATATCGGAGACTGTAAGGGTCTGTATGTGTTCATATATATGTTTATTTATTTTATATAATTACAGACGTTACAGTAGGCTATTTCATACTGTCATTGATCTGCAGTTATAATCAACTCAGGATGGCGCCGCGGATGGCTGCCTCGGTGTGGAGCTCTTCAGTGTTTGCACTATTTCTGTTAGTCTGTCCTGTTTTATGTTTATCAAACACGATCAGTTATACCAGGGATGAGCTGCTGAACATTCGGCAGTGCACACCAACTAATCACCAACTGGATTTAGATTTCTCTGGCGTTTTGCGGAACATTGTCATCGGCGGAGCAGCTGCTTTGTGGAAGAAATACAAGACCCGGCGGAGTGGAAAAAGAGCTGGCGCGCTCGTCAGGCTGAGACAGCGCGGCTTCAGAACAGCGCTGCCTAGCATCCATCTAGCGAATCTCCGCTCGCTTCCTAACAAAATGGACGAACTACTTCTGCTCTCACGCGAAAACAAGAACTTTAACAACTCTGCTGCGCTGTGTTTCACAGAAACCTGGCTGAACGAAGCCATTCCGGACAGCGCATTACACTTACCGGACTTTCAGCTGTACAGAGCAGATCGCGATACGGAGTCAACGGGCAAAACACGCGGTGGTGGGACATGCTTTTACATCAACAGGAGATGGTGTACGGATGTAACTGTGTTAAAGAAGATGTGCTGTCCTGATGTGGAAGCGCTTTTCATTAACTGTAAGCCGTTTTATGCACCGCGGGAGTTCTCCTCGTTCATTCTCGTCTGTGTTTACATTCCACCACAAGCACACGTGAGGACTGCGTTACAACAGCTGTCTGATCTGATCACAGAGACTGAACAACGACACCCGGACTCTGCTTTTATCATTCTCGGTGACTTTAATCAGGCAAAACTCACACACGAGCTACCTAAATTCAAACAGCACATCACATGCCCCACCAGAGACAATAACATTTTGGATCATTGCTACACCACAATAAAGGATGCATATCGCTCCGTCGCCAGAGCAGCTCTAGGACTCTCCGACCACTGCCTGGTTCATCTTATACCAACTTACAGGCAAAAACTTAAAACTACTAAGCCAGTATTAAGGACTGTTAAGAGATGGACCAACGACACAGAGCAGGTCTTACAAGCCTGTTTTGAATGCACTGATTGGAGTGTTTTTGAAGCTGCAGCCACCAACCTAGACGAGCTCACAGAGACTGTAACATCATACATCAGTTTCTGTGAGGAGTTATGCATCCCTACCAGGACCTACTTATCATTTAACAATGATAAACCATAGTTTACACCAAAACTTAGACAGCTTCGTCATGAAAAAGAGGATGCCTACAGGAGCGGGGACAGGATTTTATACAATCAGGCCAGGAACACACTGACAAAGGAGATTGGTGTGGCCAAGAAAAGCTATGCCAAAAAGCTGCAAAACCAGTTTTCTGCCAACGACCCTGCATCAGTATGGAAAGGCCTGAAAGACATCACGAATTATAAAACGCCATCCCCCAGTATCGACAGCAACAACATCTTGCAAATGAGCTGAATATCTTCTATTGTAGATTTGACACCTCTGACCAGACACCTCACACCCACCCGGATCATCTCCCTACACAGCCATCAACACCTCCAGCCATCTCCCTCTCACCCCCTGCACTTCAGATCAGTGAGGATAATGGGCATCAGATCCTCAGTAAACAGCCATCAACACCTCCAGCCATCTCTTTCTCCACCCCGGCACTTCAGATCAGTGAAGATAATGTGCGTCAGATCTTCAGTAAACAGAGGAGACGAAAAGCACCAGGTCCAGATGGTGTTTCACCAGCCTGTCTGAAAACTTGTGCGGACCAACTGGCTCCCATTTTCACACAGATCTTCAACAGATCACTGGAACAGCGCAAAGTTCCATCCTGCTTCAAATGCTCCACCATCATCCCAATACCAAAGAAACCAAAGATCACAGGACTCAATGACTACAGACCTGTTGCCTTAACATCTGTGGCCATGAAGTCATTCGAAAGACTGGTGCTAGCTTATTTGAAGGACATCACTGGTCCTTTGCTGGACCCCCTGCAGTTTGCCTATAGAGCAAACCGGTCTGTGGATGATGCAGTCAACATGGAACTGCATTATATCCTAGAACATCTGGACAAACCAGGGAACTACGCAGGGATACTGTTTGTGGACTTCAGTTCTGCCTTTAACACCATCGTCCCATCACTGCTCGAGAACAAACTGACCCAGCTGTCTGTCCCTAGCTCTGTCTGTCAATGGATCACCAGCTTTCTGACAGATAGACAACAGCTAGTCAGAATGGGCAAAATCACATCCGACAGCCGCACCATCAGCACTGGTGCCCCCCAGGGATGTGTTCTCTCCCCACTGCTCTTCTCCCTGTACACAAACGACTGCACTGCAAAAGACCCCTCCATTAAGCTCTTGAATTTAGCGGATGACACTACTGTTATCGGCCTCATACGGAACGATGACGAGTCTGCATACAGACAGGAGGTGGAGCGGCTGGCTTTATGGTGCAGATACAACAACCTGGAGCTGAACACGCTCAAAACAGTGGAGATGATAGTGGACTTTAGAAGAAACCCCCCTGCACTCCCCCCACTCACCATCATGAACAGCACTGTGGCTGCAGTAGAGTCATTCAGGTTCCTGGGCACCACCATCTCTCAGGATCTGAAGTGGGACATTCACATAGACTCCATTGTAAAGAAAGCCCAGCAGAGACTGTACTTCCTTCGTCAGCTGAGGAAGTTCAACCTGCCACAGGAGCTGCTCTTACAGTTCTACTCAGCTGTCATCCAATCCATCCTCTGCACTTCAATCACCGTCTGGTTCAGCTCAGCTGCCAAAACCGACCTCCGTAGACTACAGCGAATAGTCCGGACTGCTGAACAAATCACTGGCACTACACTTCCTACACTTCAAGAACTGTACTCTTCCAGAGTGAGTAAAAGGGCTCGTAAAATCACTCTGGACGCCTCACACCCAGCACACTACCTGTTCGAACTGTTACCGTCTGGTCGGCGCTACAGAGCACCAAGCACAAAAACAGATAGACACAGGAAAAGTTTCTTTCCTCAGGCCATCTACCTCATGAACAGTTCAATATTCCCCTACTGTGCAATAAACGTGCAATACTTTCTCATACGCACTTGTACACAGCACCTTATAACCTGTATATTTACAACATATCTGTACATACATTCAACATCCAGATCTTTTTGACTAACTGCATCTCTGTTTAATGTTTAATGTTTATTGCCTTTTCTTTTCTTGTATTTAATTTTGTGTTGTCACTCGTCACTTTATGTACACTGAAAGCTTCTGTTGCCAAAACAAATTCCTTGTGTGTGTGAAGCACACTTGGCAATAAAACTGATTCTGATTCTGATTCTGAACTCATGTTCATAGTAAAGTTAGTAATAAACATTTATACAGCAGTGTTTATGTGTGTAAAGCATCTGTTTTGTGAGAAGAGCTTCTCATATGATATGTGAGTGACCCGTACAGCTTTACTGTAGACATTTTCTCCAGCGAAAATGACGTCGACTGCAACTTTCTGTCGTACACCATGCCCACCAAAAGAGTACCATTGGTATCCTTTTAGCAGTGGAAACGCAAGTCTGATAAAGGTGACCCGTACCGACCCGTACTGTACCATACTGTACCAGTCAGTGGAAACAAGCCAAAAATGACATCTATCGAGGAACTGCATCAACAATGTTGTCTTTCTAGGACCAATAACATTTGAAAGGATCCAACCCATCCTGGCCATTAGAGATGCGCGGATCAGCTGAAATGTCACCCGAATCCGCTCCTCCATTCTAATCATCCACCCGCCACCCGCCCGCACATATTATTTTATCTGATATATATATCCGCACCCGATCAACACTTTAATAATTCTAATTCTTTGTTTTAAGCGAGATGATAGGTCACTGTGGATCGTTCGTTATTAACATCAGATTCAGCTTTTACATATACCGGAAAAAGAGAACAAAAACGGCGCCACTAAAAGGCCTATGTTTACTTGGCCTTTTTCTTTGCACTGTGCAGAAACAGAATAGCATCTACTGTGCCTGGATTGGGGCTGCACTAAATGAGAGTTTGTGCGCCCCGCGCTGCAGTGGTGTAAATAAGTGATCTTGTTTCTCTCAGAACGACAGCAGATTTTCCTCTGATGACTCCTCTAACTGAAAGTTTGCACAGTACTCTTGCACTTCATCCATTATTTTGGGCGTCTCTGTCATCTTCACATTCAGCAAAGTCCACTCTCTGCTTTTGTGCTGGTCAACTGCTATGACCCGCGACCCACCCGCAATTAATCATAATGTATTTTTTTATTACCCGACCCGCGGATTATCCGCAGCGCCCGCGGATATAATTGCCATCCGCGCATCACTACTGGCCATAGTCTGCTCATGCCATCAGGCAGGTGGTACAGAAGCCCGAGGAGCAAATCGGTGCGATTTCGTGATCAGTTTTAATCCTATCGTTATTAGACTTCTGAGTAATACCGTATCTTAAATACTATTGAATAGCTAGTATGTAGTAATAAATAAATAAATAGTTAAATTAGCACAAAATGTTAATATTAAAACTATTATAGAAAACTGTGCAATAGTTTTTTAAGAATTAATTTATACCCTTCTGTAATTGATTGATTTATTTATTTTCATTTTTTTATTGGGTCATATTTTATATAACTTTATATTTATATTTTTATGAAATCATAAAAGCTTATTTATTATGTTAGGTTTTTAAAGTGCTTTATGTTCTTGTTGGGTCTGATGTAACTTAATTTCGTTCTGCATTACAATTTATTGTGATGTTTTGAATGACAGAAATAAAGGAAACTGAAACTGAATACTCAGTTCTACCTCTGGGTGTCAAACGTACATACTGCACCTTTAAAAGTTTCTTTCTTCTGTTGAACACAAAAGAAGATATTTTGAAGAAAGTTGAAAACCGGTAACCATTGATCTTCATAGTATTTATTTTCCTGATATGGAAGGCAGTGGATATCGTTCTTCAGCATTGTTCAAAATATCTTTTATGTTCAACAAAAGAAACTTTTTTTTTTTTCAGAAATAACAAATCCCTGCAATTTTGAGGTTTCCCCGCCCACTGAATTGATTGACAGGAGCATATTAACATGTCTCCATAGTAACGCATATAAACATGTCCACATAACAGGATTTGCAAAGAAACTGTGATTTAAAAGATCTGTTCAGCTCTCTGTGATTAGCTGCAGCTCAGGAATAAGTTTCATGAGTTTGAAATGTTTATAAAACAGAGCATGTTTGTAATAAAGACGGTAAAATCACTGTAATTCATTACCACTGGAATCAGCACAGACGCATAGTGACAGTAAACGTGTGCATGTATGTACGCTGTGTGACTCATCGTTGCAGAAAAGCTTGAATAAACTCCACCACAAATGCATTAACTAACCCTACTGTGGTATTTTTGGCTGAAAAACTGGATCTCTGCTTCATCTGTGTCTGTTTCTGTCACTGACTGCTGTTTATCTGAATTACACAGAGAAACAGATGTGCATGTGGGAACTGTGGCTGGAGCTCCAGCTCATTTGCATTTAAAGGCACAGGCTACACTTTGCTTTGAGCTCAAACTGGGCATATTCTGCATTGTATAATCAATAGTCTGATGGCTATTTTGAGCTGAAACTTTACAGACACATTCTGGAGACACCGAAGACTGATCTTACATCTTGTAAAAGAAGTAAAACAGGAGCACTTTAACAGTGTAAGCTTGTAGATTAAATCCTGCAAGGTGTTTTTCTGAAGTCTGCTCTGGAGGATTCAGTTTTTCTCTGGCGTCTGCTGAAGATCTTTCAGTGCAGACGCCTCCACACCACCTGTCCGAACACGCGCAGATTCTGGAGCATCATGGGAAAACTGAAGCTGAGGGATTGACTGGAGATCGGGTCAGCCCACAGATAGACCTGTGTGGGCTGGAGCAATAAATCCTGCATGAATGTTTCC
The DNA here is from genome assembly GCA_903798205.1 of Danio tinwini. Lineage (NCBI taxonomy): Eukaryota > Metazoa > Chordata > Actinopteri > Cypriniformes > Danionidae > Danio > Danio tinwini. The sequence goes on from CAIGQZ010032368.1 coordinate 329,270, forward strand.
CACAATCCCGTAGCGGAGAGCAGAGAAATAATCCCCTCCTGGAAATGCATTTGACATTCTGGTTACAGTTCAGAACTAATCTAAATGTAATCTAAAAGTAGTCAGATTACATTGCATAATCTAAGAGATTATATTACCGACCACACACTTAGTCACATAATTTTTAATGAGTAACTGGTTACAGTTCCAGAGTAATCTAAATGTAATCAAAAAGTAGTCAGATTACAATACCTTAAATGCATGATCTAAGATATTATATCACCGACTGCAGGTTTAGTCATATAATTTGTAATGAGTAACTGGTTGAGAGGAATTCAGCAGCGTTCAGTGGTTTTGTTTCTGAAATCTGAGCTGGGGGTTTTTTCAGCATATCGACAGACCTGAGAATCGCTGACCTGCTGTTTTCAGCTATTTTGATGCTTTTATCTTCCTGTTTGTATGTAAATGTGCTGAATGCTGAACACTGCTGCATTCCTTAAAATCACAGTCAAACTTTCATAAACATTTCTTAAACCTGACATGTCAAACACTGTTCAGATTATTATTATTATTATTAATACTATTAAGCAATATGTAAATAAATTAACTTGGTCTGTGAAGTGTTTTATGAAATTATCAGGTTTAATTCTGTGAGCGCTCTTATTCTGTTTGCTCTTTTGAAGAGATTGTTTTTTAACAGCCTTGAGCCAAATGGAGTTTTTGAGTTTTAGGCAAAAATTAAAGCTGTAAAAACATTATATTTGTGATTTTGTGCATGCAAAATGTAGCATGCATTTATATAAATAGTGCCTCATTTGCATATTTACATACATGTAAAAAAATGGTAGTATAAATAATGTTTGCAATTATAGGGGGATTTTGCTGATTATTATGATATTAAATGCAATTTTATTGCCTTAATTTTCAAGTACTGACTGAAAAAAAATATATATATAATTTTATATAAAATAAATTTTTTAAATAAAATAAAAATGTATTTTTTTTCTAAAATTACATATAACATTTTATAACTCTCAGAAAAATACTGTTAACAATTCAGGACAGCATTAATAATTTAAGGATAAATAAGAGTGCTTTCATTTTAAAGGAATAGTTAATGAAAATGTATTGTTGAGTCTCATTTATTATTTGATAATTAGTTTAGTTAATACCTCCGTTATTGGAATGAATTTAGTTACTGCCGTCAGCTCCGCTACTGCTGTCAATTCTGTTATTGTCGCCAACTCTGTTATTGCCATCAAGTCTGTTATTGTTGTCAGCTCTGTTATTTTCGTCAGCTCCATTTTTGTCGTCAGCTCCATTATTGCCGTCAGCTTTGTTATTGTCGTCAGCTACGTTATTGCCGTCAGCTCCGTTATTGCCGTTAGCTTTGTTATTGTCGTCAGCTCCGTTATTGTCGTCAGCTCCGTTATTGTCATCTTCGTTATTGTCGTCAGCTCCGTTATTGTCGTCAGCTCCGTTATTGTCGTCAGCTCCGTTATTGCCGTCAGCTTTGTTATTGTTGTCAGCTCCGTTATTGCCGTCATCTTCGTTATTGTCGTCAGCTCCGTTATTGACATCAAGTCCGTTATTGCTGTCAGCTTTGTTATGTTTTTATTAATGTATTTGTTTTATTAGGTTAAATTTGATATTTGAATGTTGTTTTGTTGTTGCTATTATTATTATTATTATTATCTTTCTGGGCTCTGTTTAGTTGTGAAACGTCACATTTCTATCGTCTAAACAAACACGAGTGCTGCTGCTCTGTGTAAAACGATGTTTCTAGTGGACTTTTGGCCTTTATTTAGTCTAATCTGATTTCTTGTGACGTCTGTCAATGATTTATTGTCCTGTGTGCACCGAACTGATCAGGTCCGCTGTTGGTCCGGTTCACTCCTCCTAAATAAATGCAGATTCAGACTCCTGCAATCATCCTTCAGCAAACAAGTACAGGACATGCAAATACATGTGCAGATAAACCTGTTGAGCTCTCTCCTGATCACATCCGAAGTCTTCTGCTTGATTTTTAAAGGATTATTAGCGTTGTTTAATTATGTTTTTATTCATTTGTTCATCCATGTGTCATATGCTTTACGCAGCGGATGCCCTTCCAGTTACAACCCAGTACTGGGAAACACCCATACACACTCATTTACACTCACTCATACACTGCGACCAGTTTAGTTAATTTTTTAGCTTTTACATGTTGCAATTAAACAATTTCTTGGAAATATTGTATTTTTTTAAGCTTTGAATTTAGTTTAATTTTTTATTTTTTTGTAAATAATACATTTTAATTTAGTTACTTTTTTTGAAACAATATATTATATATAAAAATTTAGAATATTTTAGTATTTGGAAATTACTTTATTATTTTTTTATTTTGTATTTATTGTTACTCATTTATTTTATTATTATTATTTATTTTTATTTATTTATTTTTTGCTTAGAATTTATATAAATTTTTTTGTATAAAAATTTTTCATTTTATTGACATCCGATTTATTTTCATTTATTTATTTCTTTATTTAGGGGTTTTCACATTTATTTTGATTGGACAGTGGAGATTTACAGACAGACAAATCATGGGGAGCAGAGATAGGGGAAGGATCAGCAAAAGACCTTAAGCCGGGAATCGAACTCTCGTCGCAGTGAGCACTTCAGTGAGATGTGTCGACGCACTAACCATTAGGCCAGGGGTGCCCAAACTCGGTCCTGGAGGGCTGGTGTCCTGCATATTTAGGTCCAACCCCAATTAAACACCTGAAGCAGCTCATCAAGCTCTTTCTATACTAGAAACTCCCAGGCAGGTGTGTTGAAGGAAGTTAAAGCTATGCAGGGCAGCGGCCGTCCAGGGCCGAGTTTGGACACCCCTGACACCAACTGACCCAGCCGATGCTCGAACCAGCGACCTTCTTGCTGTGAGGTGACAGCACTACCTACTGCGCCACTGCGTCGCCCTGTTTATTTATTTTAATTGCGTTTACCTCTTAATATTTTTCATTTTTTATATCAATCTCAAAACTCAAGCTCATATTTATTGTTTCAGCTTTCCGTGTGTGTGTGTGTGTGTGTGTGTGTGTGTGTGTGTGTCAGTGTGAGTGTGAGTGTGTGTTTAGATTGTGTGTGTTGATATCTATCTGATATGTAAAGTCTCTGTAATGTGCCGTCAATCAGGTATGCAAACACTGCTCTGCCACTGATAAAAATCATGTAAATCATGCTCAGAGTCAACGTGTGTGTGTGTGTGTGTGTGTGTGTGTGTGTGTGTGTGTGTGTGTG
>CAIGQZ010032368.1:350976-375199 GCA_903798205.1 Danio tinwini
TGAAACGGACAAACAGTGATGCTCAGGGATTGTGGGGCGCTCAGTACAGAGACACTGATAGTGAAAGATGACGACGCTAAAGTGTTCATGAACTTCGTCCAGGGTATATGCAGGAATCCAAAAGGAAATTTCAATACCTTTTTAAGACTTTTTAAAGACCTTCTTGGATTATTTTAAGACCTCATCACCACTTCAAGTTCTAATCAGTATCAAACCTTTAACTTATCAAAGAGTTGCTAATGAACAGTTGCAGTAAATAAATGAATGGAGCACAAGCGTGCAACAGCTCAGATAAGCTCGGAAGAAACAAACCTTGAGGAATAAATGACGTGGTTGTTTTCAGCGACAGGTTTCAGTCACTGTTTAAACTCGTCTTTCTCCAACCAGGAGTACGCAAACTTGCATTATCCCATTTTGCCATCTGTTTTGCTCTATGGCAGGGATATTCAATTAGTTTGTCATGGGGGCCAGTTCATGAAAAGCATCCCAAATGAGGGGTCGGAGAGATATGACTTGCAATATAAGTGATGACACAACAGCATATAAGAGCCCATATGCTGTATTTTAGCTACTTAAGACACCCACGTTGGCTTTTTCTACATTAAAATGTTAATATATTGTATTTGAAACTACATAACATCACTGCATTGTACAATGTGGATTTACAAACATATTCAAATATTGTGTTTCACAGCACAACAAAAGCAGAGTATTGCTGAAGTAGGCTTCTACTAGTATATTCTACAATTATATAGTGTGAAGAATAATCATGGTTTCACGGTTATCACGTCTAATGTAAATTTAAGCTTTATATGAGGTAAGTATTTAAATGAGAGGTTGTTATCATTTGTGTTCATACATACATAATCATTTTAATCATTTGTAATAATTCGTCTAGCATATCTTTTGTTTACATTGCACTGAAAGCCACGCACAACTCTCCCCACTACAGTGTGAGATGTTTTCTACTCAGTGCATCTGGAAGGCATTATTGGCATATATTCTAATATTGGAAATAACGAATTGCGCATGGAAAAGACGTGATATGTGAACGGCCCGCTGCTATAGTTAATCCAGTGTGCGTGCGTATCAGCCTTGGTGTTGCTATAAGCTCGAAACTTTAAACTAGCGCACAGGTGGCATAACATTTGATTGCAGCAGTTTCGTTCCGTGCAACAGAATCGGCGTTGAGAAGCCTTTAAGCTTTAGAACACAAATGTTTTCGGCTGCCCGCACCACTCACTCGCTTAATGTAACTTAATGCATGAGGTGACTCATGCTCTGCGCAGCCTTCAACTTAAACAGACGCATGTCACTTCATAAGTATAGCGGCCATTTTTCGCAGGAGCAAATTGCCTAGCAGGCCAAGTTCGGCCCACCAACTGAATAGCCCTGGCCTGCTTTATGGTTTCTCTACATGTGGAGAGCGTCACATTACCTTCCCAAATTTGTCGCAAATTACATGACATCACCCGAACCAATTGAGGAAAATAAATATATTTATGTATTTTTGGAGTCAAACACTTTGGACAACGCTTGAACACAATTTATGACCTCGTAAAAATGAGATTAAGACTTTAATACCTTTTAAGAGCCTTAATGTACTCATAATTGATTTATCAACTTTTAATACTTTTTAAGACCCCATGGACACCCTGTCATCAGAAACACCAACTCACCCAGTGCATCAGAGTTCTCGTCTTCACTGAATTCATCAGCTGCTTTCTGAAGAGATGCATCATCAGAACATCTGTCTGAAAAACAAAATAATGTAATTATTTGGTGTTGTAAATAAAATAGTAAAAATCCTCAAATTTTACTGTCCTCATATTCTTTGCTAACTGCTTCAGATACATGCAAATTGATAAAGATTAAAAATCAAATACCTGTGCTTGATCTTGCTCCAAAACTCATACATGCATAAATTACCTTTAATTAAGTGAGCTACATATAAGTAACACATTTTTCCCTGGTTTCACAGACAATTTATAAGCCTAGCCCTTGACTAAAATGTAAATCTGAGATTGTGCTGCACCAAAAAAATTAAGTCTGTTCTTTTAATGACTGATGTAGGATACAACACACAATAGCACTAGCAATAAACATACATGGGGCATACATACCGACTGAAGGACGAAGTGTATTGAGGTTCTTTCCTTTTAGGCCGTCAGTGCCTTGCTCCATTGCAAACAGAAGCTTACTAATTTTGGCAATTTGGAAGTTTTTATCAGTTTGTCTGTAAAAGTCATGATGAACACGGATGTCATGCCCCATAAATCTTGCAACTTGTTCCAACTCTTGTTCCGTAAGGTCCAACAGTTGGCAGAGTGTGGCGACCTGTTTTCGTAATTTAGTCGACCGAAGTAGTTCCGGGTTTTCAATTTTGCTCTCCTTTGCATATTTCCGCAAGCAGTCACATCCACGTATGTTTGTCAAGACACCAGGTCTTGCAAATAGGTAAGGGTTTTCAGGAGGCACACCAGCTCCTTCTCTCTTTTGGACCAACAAACTGATTGACTCCTGCATTCGCCTGGTGAAAAAAACTGGAACTTTTTTTCCTCTCTTGCCCCGAATTTCTATCCGCGTAAGTATTTTGCTCAACTCCTTTTCCAGCGGTGATAACGTATTATAGATATCCTCGTTGATTGTATGTGTGCTTGCTTTCTTGTAGGTTTGAAGGGTCAAGCGTGATGCTTCACCTTCACGACGCTTGTTGAAAATGATTACCTGTGCCAGGACCGACTCGTTTAATGCCTTGTATGCTCCCAAATTCATTTGCTTTGTCAGTTTTGCTCTTGCTTCGTCTTCTACTGACCTGAGATGGTCTCTTAGAGCAATCACATTTTTTGTGAGGGGGATGTCATCTTCTTTATTCCATCTTTTTTCTTGAATGGTTTGGTGAGCAGTGATAGACACACTGTTCCTCCAATTTTTCTCCAAAAGTTCAAAGAATTTTTTTGCCTTCTTCTCTGACAGATCATCGTCGTTCATAAGAGCCTGTCCAATTAGGACTTCCACAGCCCCTTTCAAACAAAATCCAATTTTTACAGCAGTTGAAGGCTTTCCATATTCATTCTTGCCTGGACTAAATTTGGTAAGTTTCTTGGCAACATTTACCACAAACTGATACCTTGCAGGTGCACACAAATCCTCAAGCCCTTTGACAGTCTTGTCCATTTCTTGGGCCACCAGTACGAATCGACCTAGCTCTCTCATTCGCTGAGCTATATACTGGTGTCGTGACTTGACACGACCATGTTTTCCATACAGCGATTCTCCATATTTGCAAATTAAGGAATCCTTTCTGATGCAAAATGCCACATTATCCTGTCTCATTCCGTTTACTATTTTCTGACACCCATCAGAGGACGCTGCAGTTGGGAGAAGACATGCAGCTTGAGATTGCACTCTTCCTCGTGTGCGCTTTTTTTCGTCAGCTTGATCCTTTGAACTGGATTTTTTTATTTTACATGAAGACTGATGTCTCCATAGATCCTTCTTGCTGAACATACCGAAACAGAAAGAACACGGTAAGTAGTCCTTGACAGAGGCATCAACTGAGGGCTGTTTCCAGGTTATAATTTCTCCTGATCCTTTTACTAAAACTTCCGAATTGTGTTTGAAGTCTCCTTTGTTTCTTAGTTGTTCTAAAAGAAGTTTTCTTTCTTTGGACCCTAATGGAAAACTAAAGGCATGTGCCACATCTGTATTGTCAATATGCTTTCTTTCCAAGTGTCTGGAAATCTTTGATTGTGGTTTTCTGCAGTAAAGACAATAATGTTTTTTGTCCCAAGCCCTTTTAAGTCCTTCTCTTTTTGTTGTAGTTTTTACCGTTAAAGTAGATTTTTTGGGGGTTTTGACGCATCTTTTACTATAATTTCGGGTGTTCATTTTTTCATCAAAGGTGCCCTTACCATCTTGTTGTTCGTCTTCATTTACACTCGAATTTAAATCTTCACCTTCACTCTCACTGGACAGATAGGCTATTTCTTTTTCAGGGCTTGAAAATTCTTCTCCACTGCCTGAATTCTTACTGGGGTTATAGTCGGGATCTGAATCACAGCAACTGGATATGTCTTCAGGGGACTCCACGACTTCTGATCCATCTTGATTCGACAGATGAATATCATCTGACTATAAGTAAAATGCACAATTATCATAAGGTCATTCAAAAGACACTTTACCATGATTTATAGATGTTATTTGAGTTTCTAATATTAAAGTTCAACAGTAGCTGCAACACTTAGCAATAAGGTTCATTAGGCTGACTACTTAAAATAAAAATGCACTTCTACAACACTTCTAAAGCATTTATTAATCTTAGTTCCTATAAACATCAAAACTTACTAATGTATTATTAAAACTAGAAAAGTAAAGTTTGTAGACAAACTTTATGATGGCTTGAGAAATCTTAGCCTGAAAGTTTGAAGTTATTTTAAAGTTGAAATAATTGGAGTAGTTTTTCAGAAGTATGAAACAATTGGCATAGATAGATAACTACATATATGTTAGCATGTTTCTAGAATTAATTGGCATGTTTCTTGCTAGGTGGTTGCTAGGGTGTTCTGAGTGGTTGCTAAGGTGCTGTCAGGGTGTTCTGAGTATTTGCCAAGGCGATGCTAGGATGTTCTGAGTGGTTGGTAAAGTGTTGCTTGGTGGTTGCAAAGGTGTTCTGACTAGTTGCTAAGGCATTGCTAGGGTGTTGCTAGGCAGTCGCTAGATAGACCGATTGATCTGTGCAGCAGCCGCTCATCACCAGTGTGAAAGGCAAATGCCTGCACGCTGCTTCAGCTCTTCATACGCACTGCGCACACACTGCTTCAGCTCTGCTTGCACATGGGGTGTGAAGCGATAAAAGTCAGGGAAGTATTGCTAACAAAATGGAGGCAGATTGTTTTATTGATGTTTCTAAGAGGAAGGTTTAAATTTTTTAATTAAAGATTATAAGGGCACATGAACTTAAAAAAATAATAATGAAGTGCAGGTATGTTATTTAAAAAACACTACAGTATTCCAATTAAAATAAGACTTGTCTAAGACTATCTTTACAATCTGTATCATATTCTCTATTGTAGCCTATGTAAATGTGCCTGGAGTAAAAGACATGTAGTAATCTAGCTTTAATAATTATTTTACTAAAAGATTTATCACAAATAATCACACAGGTTCATATCATTAACTGTTCTCTCAATCTTATCCTTTAAAGATTCCAGATCCTGTAATTAATTTGTATTGTGCTATTTACGATGGCCGAGAGAGCCTAACCTGCTACAATTTAAGAAAGCACATGCAATAACAAAAAACAGCAGCAAATAAAGAAATGATCTTCATCAATTTGACAGCACACGTTACAAACTCTCACAACACAAACAACAGAAGACAGTTGCTAAGTGAAGTGATTGGTGGTCTTTAAAAGGGGAGTTATTTTTCATTTACAGTCACAACATAATAACACATCCATATCTCAGCAGGGTCCGTCATGTTTTTGGGCCTCCTAGAAACATTTCTGTTGTGTTACGTGGATATTTGCAAGTGTTGTGACCAATTTGCAGCGCGTTTCTTCAGTTGTTTGTGTTGTGACCAGAGATGGCAAAAGTACACATCCTTAAGTAGAAGTTCAGATACGCATGTTCAAAGGACTCTGGTAAAAGTAGAAGTACTGACTACTCTTTTGTACTTAAGTAAAAGTAAAGTAGTACAGCCTCAAAAATGTACAAAAGTGAAAAGTACACGTTTCAACCACAGTCCCAAGACATGTGGTATAGGTGAGTAATAGGTAACTAAATTGGCAGTAGTGTATAAGATAAGTGTGTGTGTGAATGTGAGTGTCTATGGGTGTGTCCCAGTACTGGGTTGCAGCTACAAGAGTATCCAATGTGTAAAACACATGCTGGAATAACTGGGGGAATAACTGGTAAGTTTAGGGATAGTGAGTGAGAGTAACTAGACCTCACATCCTATTGGTACATTAATAAAAACTAACCTAAATTTAAAATTTTTATGTAAAATGTTTGTTGCGAATTTTGAAATGAAAATTGCCAAGCAACATCGAACCCTGCAATATAGCCTAACAACACTGCTCCAAAAGTCGGCCCATGTATCATCATCCTGACACAAACTCACAGTGTTCATCATGTAGTTTTGCACCTGTTAGATCAAAAACAACAGCTGCCATTCATGTTCATACACTAATTCTGTATGCCTGTATGTCTTTATAAATAATGTCTTACTTTTTACACTGAATTTTTTCCAAAATATATTGATTTATATAAATATATAAAATAAATACTTATCATATTTGCCTGCAAACTTTTTTTGCATTAGGCTAAAGCTGTTTTATTCTCTTCAAAGAGTAGCTCTCATATATAACCCGCTATTTCAGTGTTTTTTTTTCATGTGTTGTGGTTATTTTATTTAATGAATAAACGTTAATTCTGTTACAGTTTTCCTCAGTCACTTTGGTCCATTTCTCAAATCAGAATTAAAATTCTCAAAACTACCCGTTCAATCTTCAGATCATCATTGTGTCACTTGCGCACATCAGAAAAGCAGTTTCTCATTATGAACAAGTTACAAATGCTTTTGTACTTAATGCCCTGCTATATTTGTTATTCGTAATTTCATATACACGTAACCACAATTTGTTCTATCATCATAAAGATTTGTGTTTATATAAACGCTATAAATGAGGACTTCTTCTCTACTCCTCAATCAGAAACAGTGTATAGCAGTGCAGCAAATATCTTGCCCTGTCTATTCCAACCATTAGCCCTGCTGGTAATTAGGGTTGGGCGATGTTGACCAATTTGGCATCGTACAATGTCTAATGTGAACATTGGCGATGGACGATGACATCGTCGTCGTAGGCGGGGTGGGGATGGTTGTTGTTAAATATCAATTAATTCATAACGAATTTAATAATTGTAGCCTATCGTTTTCACTACCTGACCCACATGGTCTTTGCTTTACACATAACCAAACCATAAATAAAGTTACTCTCAAATTACCACCTGCCAATCACTTTTTTCCCGCGGGACTCTGGCAGAGTGATTTGTGTCCTTATATAATGGCCTTTTCCCCACAGCTGGTGGAGGAGATGAGAGTTCCTTTGGAGTTCACTGTAATTTGTATTGTGATTAATGATAACTTCCTTATTTTAGTATTATTATAAGGAAATAATAACAAGTAAAGATGCTAGGGCTCGACCGTTTTGGCATATGCGCTCGAAATTTTATGCAACCTAAAATATATATTTGAAAGCATTTGTGCAAGTGAATAAACTGTTACCGTGCGACCTGTTTTCACGGCAAAATCCTAACCATGTGCGCGGACTTAGGAGACATTTATGCAGAATGCATCTTTGCACCTAAAGACGCCAAACGCAGCGCTCAGGAACAGATTAAAACAGTTGTTATGTGAACTTGCTCAAGTAAAAAGAGCCCGCAATGCTTGCCCCGCCTTTGTGCTCTTCTTATACGCCCACTGCGCTAGAACTGAACACGAATGGATTGGTTTATATCAGCTGTCAATCACTCAGTCAACGCCTTCTGCCTTCAGGTGACAGGAGCTACAACCGCGGAAATGTGAAGCGCTAAAGATGAGAAAATGAAAACAACACTGACAGATTTAGTTTTAGAAAGCACCTAAAGTCACTAATAATGACACATCTGATTAGTGATCATGTGCTGAATGTTAATCCACCATTTACACTTTTCCAAGAGTGGATAAAAGACTTCCAGTGGCTTCAAGTCCGCTATGAAAAAAACTAAAGCCATTCACTGTAAAGTCTGTGGGACAGGGTTTGCAGGTAACAGCATTTGCCACTAAATCTACACATTTTAAGCGTGAGATGTGCTGTATAATCCTTCATTTAATCCTCACCATGCTGTCAGCCGTGCAAGCGGCAGCTATAAGTAAACAATAACAGCTCATGAAAAGACCGTTACTGCTATTAAGATGACATGCAAATAATAAGTTATATATCAATATACATGTGGAGCGGGGCGATGGATCGCGATGCTGGCTCAGCATCACGAAGTTTATCGGCCATCGGCGATGGACAATGGCATCGTCTATCGGCCCAACCCCACTGGTGATCTGGAGGATTTTAAACATGTGCGAACAGCAGCAGCACGGATATAGGCCATGTGTCTGAATAACGAACCATAGACTGTAATGAACTCAACTGATAAAAGACAAAGTCTGTCATTCTCTAATTCTCGTACAGCTCTCCCGACAAAAATGCTTGCTGCAAACCAACAGCTTTGCTGTTTCGGCCCAGAGAGCATCGCAGGGAACAAACAAATACAACTCGTGCCGTGCAGACGCAGTCTCACCTAGTCATTGGGTCTGATAGTAGTGATGTGCGGATCGATACTAAAATATTAATATCTCTGATACCAGCTTTGTATGTTTTAGAATCGATTATCTTATCAAAATATCGATATTTTAATAATTTGGATTTTATTGGAAATAGAAATACAGCGCAAAGTAACCACAATTACCCTAGATTATCTGAATAATGCCAACTTTGTCTGAACTACTTGTTCTTCCGCCTGCCAAGTCATGTGTGTAATATGGCACTGTACAACTGCAGAGCATGCTAAAGTAGCTAGCCACTCAGTCCGCTGGCACATGTTGTTTAGTCACGCTGTCATTGGATATGGGTAACCGCAAGCGAAGTTATTCATTCATTCATTTTCTTTTTGGCTTAATCCCTTTATTCTGGGGTTGCCACAGCGGAATGAACCGCCAACTTATCCAGCAGGATTTTACGCAGCGGATGCCCTTCCAGCCGCAACCCATCTCTGGGAAACATCCACACACACTCAAACACTACTGACAATTTAGCCAACCCAATTCACCTGTACTGCATGTGTTTGGACTGTGGGGGAAACCAGAGCACCTGGAGGAAACCACAAACCTAATCAAACATCTACATATAAATCACAAGACAGAATATGACAACGTCATGACTAGGCGATCAGAAAAGGAGGAAAGGAGAGGCACAGGTGCTGCTAGGGCGAGACAGACATCGCTTTCAGAGTCCTCAGGTGCAGCAGGCAGGCACTATTCAGGTACAGAGGGACAAAATGTGGCGATGTGGCTGTATTTTGGGGCCTTAGGATTTTTGTGACAATGATAAAACAATGAAAAAAGGTTAAAAACACTTTCAGGGGGAACCAGATTAACTTGTCACTAAACGTAGAAGTTTAAATGTTTTTTGTGTTAAGATGTTCAGGCAGGCGTTTTAAGATATACATGCTCAGATGCTGTTAATAAATATGTAAGTTGGCTTTTTTGTATGATAATTCTTCATTAATAAATGATAAACAAGAATAACCCGTAATATGTCTCATATTCAGTATAAAGTGACACTTTTAAGTACACTACTTGTTACTTTAATTTCCCAAACAGTCATTTTTGGGCAGTATCAGATCGATATCGCCGATACTCGCCTTCATTTTACTTGGTATCAGATCGGATAGGAAACCAGTAATTAAGTAATAACAGTAACACATCACTATCTCCCAGCTTGGCAGGTCTGCTTTGCCTTCGGAAAGCATGTGCTCTCATGAATAATTAAGTAGCAGGGTCTTCTCATAGGATAAGAAAACTCATCGATTTTGGTCCCGCTCCAAAAATTATTTTTAACCCGAAAGAAATTAGCTGACAAAAGCTCAAAATTATCTGGTTTTCCCCACAATTAAAGCTGACAGGAGCTAATGCTGTCTGAACTGATGCTCAACACACACAAATATGTTATATTTTAAAATTTCTAAATCCCAGGGTTTCTTAAACCTTTAAGCTCTCTCGGCCGCTGTAGCTATCACATTGTGTGTTTAATTTGAAAAATGTTACTGAAGATAAATAAAAAATTTGTAAAGACACATACCTGTGCTGACTTCACTTCCACGATCTGCACACCAAAGATTAAAAAATATTTATTAGTATAAACAAAGCCATTTAAGTCACAAGTAACTATTAACAATTAGGCTGTACAGTACTACTTTGACAAAAGTTTAGGTGTTCAGATTTTTTTATTACAAATAGCACAAAAAAAGCTCCTCCAGATTCCCTCTCCCCCTCCCCCACTCCTGCCATGTGAAGTTCACTTTGTGAATCTGCTGCTCTGCTTGATTGAATCGCGCCCATCCCCCATCCCGAAATCACTTACAGAAGTTACAGCATTTTCACTGCATACTGATATAGAAATGATTAAAAACGTCTAAAAATGTCTAAAAACAGTTCACATGTACAAATAAAACTGATAAAATTGACATTTAGCTGATAAAACTCAAACGATAAACATATTGGCCTACTGTTAACCAATTTCAGTATGAAATTTCCACTTAATTATCACTGAAAGAAATTTCCTTATAAATGTTTTTAAAATGACGTTACAGCATCTTAATAACTAACATTTGATGTCAAATTAATGTGCACGCTAGGCTGAAGGCCTTCAGTCGTAAAATCGTGCCTGTGCTCTAAATACACCGAGCGAAGTGACAATTATGACCAATAAATAAATAAATAAAACAAATTAAATGAGAAATAAGGTAAAAATCTCACCTGTTGTGCAGCAGCAGCCTCACACTTTGAGTGATGTGCTCGCAAGCGCTCAATCCTCCTTCTCAGTCGCTCCATTTCTGCTCGTGCTGCTGCTAAACTTTTCATCGTCAGGTGTCTGTGGGGTGCGGGTGGGGGAGGGGCGGGCGTGGCTGCCAATTAAGGCTTTAGCAATGCTGGACGGGCCTAACTATCATGACCATATTCTCCAGTGTTTAAAATCATACTGTATGTGCTTGTTTACAATAATATTAATAATATTAAAACTGTAGTTAAAGGCAAATTCATGAGCACACTACATAGATTATTGGTGAAGCTTTAAAATTATTAATACAATGTGGATAAATACTGGATTAATCTTTTGTAAGCATAAATGTATCCAATCCTATTTTAATTATTTTAATTATTTTTTTTAATTAAATTGCTATACTTTCAATAATGTATGTTATATAAATACCACATTTGTACTTATTGTAGTTTTCTTCAAATTAAAAACAAACTAACAAATAGAAGTACAGGTAGGTCACAACATGGGCTGCAGGTGTATATAAACCCAGCTAAATTATTATTTATTGCTGACAGTGACCATGAGCTAGCTGTTATGAACTTGTGTCGTCAAGCCGAAAGAGGATGATTTGTAAGAAATTAATACAAACCAAAACCAAAGTTGTGAAAAATGTTACAGGATTGTACCATGTTATTTCTGCTCATTTTTAGTGTTTTAGATATGCAAATACTATTAGATACATTGTGTTTTGCCATGGTTAATGCCAAAGTCCCATACTCAGAAATTTCTGATCTTTAAAAGGGTACTATTTCAGGAGTAATAATGACTTTCTGAAGGCCACCGTTTTACACTGAACTTTTAGATCTAGATTTCTGTTGTGGAAACACATTGAGTACCAGTTAAAGTCACTAGATCCTGGAGAAAGTTCCTGTTCTGTGGACTGGCTTTAAAATAGTCATGGACTCTGTTCTGCTACTGTGTATGGCCACAGAGAATGCTAATGTCCAGCTACAGGTCATGTGAGAGACTAAGGGCTTACTCACACTATGCTATCCGAACGGTTCACTTGGCCGGCCCTGGCCCGGTTGGAACAGGTGGGCCTGAGCGCGGTTCACTTGGGTGAACAGTGTGAGTGCAAGCATGCCTAAGCCCGAAACTGAAAGCAAGAAATGAGGCTGTGATATGCCTTAAATGACCCATCTGCGCTTAAATTACCCATCTAAAGTCCTCGTAAATTAATGATTAATGGATTAATTAATCATTCATACTGTTCAATGAATGCAAACGATCGACGTTGATTGAAGACTCAAATCCCTCACTGCACGTCAGCTGCACCTTCAGCAAACCTCCTAATTCCTGCAGCACGAGGACTTTATGATTGTTTATGAGCGTCAACAGTGTCTGATCTGTTCAGTGAAATATTAGACTGTGTCACAGCATATCAAACCACTTAAACCATATAACTAAAGACATGTCCACTGTGCTGAGCGAGAGCGCTTACTGAACAGAGCATCATCCATGACGGAAGAGCGCCCAGGCCCGAATGTAATGTGAGTGCGGGCCGTCGGGGGAGAGGGGAGGGGGCACAATCGTGCTTCGGCCCGGTTCAAGGCAACTGTACATAGTGTGAGTACGGCCTAAGGGTGTACTCACACTATGTACAGCTCCCTTGAACTATGCTGAAGCACGCTTGTCCCCCCTCCCATCTCCCCCAACAACCCGCATTCACATTGCATTCGGGCCTGTGCACGCTTACATCATCAATGATGCACTGTTCAGTTTAAGAAGCGTTCTCGTTCAGCACAGTGGACATTTCTTTATATCGTTTCAGTGGTTTGTGACACGCAGTCTAATATTTCGCCGAACAGATCAGACACTTTTGATGCTCATAAACAATCATAAAGTCCTCGTGCTGCAGGAATTAGGAGGTTTGCTAAAGCTGCAGCTGTGGTGCAGTGAGGGGTTTGTGTCTTTAATAAACTACGACAGTTTGCGTTCATTGAACAGCACGAATAATTAGTAAATTAAAAGTCACGTCTTGTCTTCAGTTTCGGGCTCAGGCACACTTTGCACTCACACTACAAGCATACCGCGCCAAAGCCCAAGTGAACTGCACTCTGGCACACCTCTTCCAACCGGGCCAGGGCCAGCCAACTGAACCGTCTCTGAGCCAGATTCAGAGCACTCACATTTCTCAAACGAACCAGGAAAGTGCCCAGGCATGGTTTGAATAGCAAAGTGTGAGTGCACCCTTAAAGATGGAAAAGCAGGTTCACTGTATGGGGCGTGCTGAGCACTGTTTTCACTCTGCAGGAGTCTGACAGACTTTATGAAAACTTCATGTCTGGTATAGACACTATTACACAACTTATTACACTAAATGATAAATGACGTTGCTTGAGACACTTATTAAATTATTGATCACACTTCACTGCTCTATTACATGATGGTTTCTAAGTAAATAAGTAAAAATTGATACCTGACATATTTTTACAGTTGAATTGAATCAGCTTATTGCTGAACAATGACAAAATTCACAAACAATGCATCATTTTCCTGTTACTGCTGTAAAGCTGCCTTAAAGCAATCTGTACTGTAAAAAGCCCTATGGAAATAAAGGTGATTTATCTCAACACTATACAAATACTACTATGACAAACATGATCTCTGTAGGCTGTAAATACTTTGAGCACTGCATTCATGTAACTGAGTTACTGAACTTAAAATCTATGAAGTAATCACATCCTTTACATAGACTTTTGGACAACAATAGAATATTAAAAAAACAATTATTTTTTGAGCCTTTAACACTTTTTACATCACAAGTTTTCTTTTTTAATAGGGTAGAGTAAAAGCACTGCAGGTAAGCTGCAACTCTCTCTCTCTCTCTGCTGAAGTATTAGTGCTGAGGGATTGATAATCACTGGCTAATGTCTATAAGTACATGACTGACTGGTCTGGCCTGCAACAAGATGTAGCAAACATTTCTATAAGTGTCTTCTACAACCTATTAATTATTGATGACTGTTGAAAACTAAAACAGAATTCTGGACATTTTCAGATATTAATAAAAAAAATCCCAAAAAGAGGACATGTTTGGAAAAAAGAAGACTTCTGGTCACCCTACATAATCTCTGTTTGGATGGGAATATCTTTAGATGGAGATGTGGGGTAAATTATTATTAGTAAATTATAGCTTTTCCGTGCTTTTTCCCCATCTGAAGGTGCCATCTCAATGTCAGCACAGATTATGCTAACCTTTACCTAATATAAAAGGCCAGAGAAGAATGTCTCCAGAACCGATAATGCTCTGGAAACAGACCAGCAGTAAATATGTAAATATTTGGCCAATTTCTGTTTAAAACTCTTCCACAGTTGACTCTATGAAGGCTAAAGCAGTGGAACACATCTGTTAAACAATCTACAGGTGTTTTTACACAATTCAGATCAATATGAAGGTTTGTTTACAGGAATGACATTTATTTAGGTAAGTGCTTATTATTGACAGAATCCAATCTTAATTATTTGATTGGACATGTACCTACAGCAGGAAGCAGCTAAATTCACACAACAGGGAGGTAAAGGCAGAACATAATGTTAGCCTTTCATATTCTATAGGAATTGTCCATTAATACTTGCTTAATAATACTTGGGGCACCAAAGACTAACACCATTTGAAGTTTAAGACTTTTAAGATCTTTCTACAAACATGTAAACAGCCTACAGGTTATGTGTAAACTTAAGTGTGAGTAGATGTGTCAGGGTAATAACAGAATCAGGGTGTTGTCAGTCCATGTCTGTATCCTGATGAGCGTGCTTTGGCAGCATTGTGCCTATGAAGGTTTGAGCTCGGGCAAATCTATACATTCCCTATGTGAATAAACCAGCACATCGGCAGACCAGCACATCGGCATCAACATTTACATATCTGCTCAAAATATTATTCATAAATAAATAAATAAATAAATAAAATAATTCTAATCACCAGGTCATCTAATAATTTAGCAGTGTGGTGTCAGCATGTATGAGCATGTTAGCATGTAGTATATTAAAACAAATTAAAACTAGAACAACCAATTTTGTGGACAATAATGAAAATGTGTTTCTTAAAATATTAAAACATTTATTTTAAAATATCCTTTAAAAATATTTGAAAGGATTTTTATAAATTTGAACTTCATTCTGAGATTTTAATATCAAGACTACCCTTTGTTTCATAAACAGATATCCTCATTATTTTAATATAGAAAACACCACGTGCTTAGACACCAAAGCGGTTTTTGATTCGTGAACAAACTGAGTCTTTTCAATCATTTGCTGTATCGGCTCTTTAATGAGGGATTGATGAGTGAATCAATGTGATATTGTGGGGTCAGACCGAGTCATTGATTCTAGTGAATCGCTCTGACCGAGTCGCCAACTCTAATGAAGCGGTCAAGCCGAATCATTGATTCTAGTGAAGTGCTCAGATCGAGTCATTGACTCTAACTAAGCGCCCAGACCAGACCCAGACCGAACCATTGACTCGTTTGAAGCGCCCAGACCAGGTCATTGACTCAAATTAATCTCTCAGACCGAATCACCGCGCTCGAGAGCCGGATCGGCAGGACTGCGCTCGCGACTGACGGCCTGCAGCCTACTGTAAGTTACTAAGATTTTAATATATTGTACATGAGTGTTGCCTTTAGGTTTTAACGCTGGACTGCCATTTGTTTGTGATCTGTATGTACAGTAAAAGAGCGAATCTTTAAGGCCGCTTTATGGGACTAGTGTGAGGGGCGGGGCTTGAGCCCGTGCGCGCTCACTGTATGCAGCCAAAAGCAAAAGTTTCAGATGTCACAAAACTGTGATCATCATTAGTTTATTTAGCCATGTGTAACGTTTTTATACTTTAGGTTTCTAAATGTCAGCTGTGTGGTTGATTTGTGTAGGTTTCAGCAGTGACATCGTGCTGTGCGCATGCGCGATAGTCACATCACAGGTGCGTTGCACAGAACATATTTAAAAGTTCATATTTTCACGTTTTTGCATCTGAAGGAAAATTAACAAAGAAAGTTAGGAAAACTGTGTCCACCAGCTTCATATTGATGCTCATGCTGAGGACTGTTTGGATTATATTATTTGTTGTCTAAGGCATAAAACTGTTTGGGATGCGTTTGCCAGTGTTAAACGTGACAGAAGAGATTAAGAAAACACCATTCTGATAAAATTAGGCTTATAATTGCTGAATAAAATATTAAAATAACTAATACTATCATTCATGTTCCCTAAAGTGATTGTGTCCTCTTTAGTCTATACATTCCAGAACTATTAATATGATAACATGATAGTGAATAATGTGACTGTATGTGACAGATAGACACAATTACTAGTGAATAATGTGAGTTAAATAGTTAATACAATAAGAAAATAGTCTGTACCATTTTAAGCTAAACACTGTCTGTGCCAGACCTCAACATTATATTCTTCTGTACACTCAAGATAAATCAGGAAACATTGTATTAAGTTAACATTAAAATGACTAATACTTCATCTGTGTATCTGTACTCTTATGAAAAGTAAATGCATATGGAATTGTTCATGACAAATCTAGATGTTAAATTTATTATATAAGCCTTTGTGATATACTATCCAATTAAGTTTTGTTAAAAGTTGTTAAACATTGAGCTGTAATATGTGGTATTTAATTATAAATTCATGAAAAAAATTACAATTAATTAAGAAATACACTACCTGTCATATTTGTAATTAGCAAATCAATTCTTAATTTGTTGTCCACATAGTATTTTTGTTCCATCAGATCAAAACCCAGATTAATGCCTTGCAGGTGAGTGTGATCTTGACTTTTGACCACCAAAAATCTAATCAATGTATTTTTGTGTTTATGTGTGGCAAATGTGAGCTAATTCCTTTAAGCCATTTCTGAGATATCACATAGATAATGCATGGTGCAGTACATATGAAAAACAAAGGGGCGCTAGAGAGCAAAAACTCATTGTGCAGTACCCAAGAAACACTTTAGGGGCGCTAGAGAGCAAAATAAGATCATGGTGCTGTACCTGAGAAAAACATTAGGGGCAATAGAGAGCAAATGGTGTGTGTATTCAGGGGGACATACACACACTTATTTTCTCAATTTGGCATCAATCTGAGGACCTCTCTGAAACCTTGAGAGAAGCCTATTTACACCCTCTAGAGGCCATTACAGTGAAAACAAAGTGAGGACCGGGCTAAAGGTCCTCACTTTGCAAAAAGGTCCTCACTCCAAAGGTTAAAAACCCACGCCTGTCCTCACTAAGATAGCCATACAAACACACACACACACACACACACACACACACACACACACCGCCTTCAGCTGATTCACACATATGTGTGAAAAGCCCACAGATGTTGAGTTGGACAATAAACCTGCTGCAAAAATGCAGACTTCAGATAGAGGCGGTCAGTTATTATAGTAGCAACCAGTACACACACACACACACACACACACACACACACACACACACACACAGACAGAGACACGCACAGTACTAATAAAAGACTGGAGATTTTTTAATAAAAGCATTTAATTTAGTTCTAAGCATTGAAAGGGCTCCTAGGTTACCACTTTGTCCAGATTTAATATAAATCTTTTGTGTCTCCAGAATGTGTTTGTAAAGTTTCAGCTCAAAACACCCATCAGATTATTATTATAGCTTTCAGAAGTTTCTATTTTATAGCTTTAACCATCAGGTAGTGTTTTTGTGTACTGTGCCTTTAAAGCTAGTCTTTCACGCCCACTGTTTCCATGTGCCTGTCAGCGTTCCTTAATCTCCTCCCTCGGCTGCGTCAGACAGCAGACGGGAATAAAAGGAAGCAAATCTCACGTAACGTTTTTGAGAATTACTACAGTCAGAACTTTACCAGTGAGTATTTGATGCACTTGTGGAGCTGCAACGATGAGTCACACACAATGTCGTTACAAAGAACATGCGCACACACAGATGCAGACACGCACACACACAGACAGCGCGCATGTTTAGCTTTGCACAGTTTTTGCACGCAAATGTGACAGGATACAGGTTAATCTCCACTACTGTATGGATATCTGTTATGTTAAACTACAGAGTAAACATGATTTAACGTCCACAAACCGGGATTGAAGCGTCTTCTTTTATAATTGTTCTGACATGCGGCTGTGCTGATGAAGTAAAGCTGAAGTAAATGGCTGTAATTCATTAACATTCACTGTTTTAAAACATTATAAACTTGTCAAACTCACTCTTGATCACATTTGATGATCCTCGCAAACTGATCAGATCTTTTATTCCTGGTTGATTTGCGCACGTCCTGTCTTGTTGATCTGATTATACACGTTACTACGGAGACATGTTAATATGCAGCTGTCAATCAATATTGGTGGGCGGGGGGACCGCACTCTTACGTCAAATTGTGGTCGGTCTTAAAACCGCTCTAATTGGTCCACTGTTTTTCTGTTGTTAAATTGAAATAAAGCACTGGGTGTGTTTATATCACCCCAATATGACGCTCTATACACTATACCTACACATGTCTGTCCAAACAGCTTGAAAAGTAGATTTTTCACCATAGGTGCCCTTTAAATAAGGTTTTGATTGTGTTTATTTGATTATAAAATGTTTTAATATTGTGCGTTATCATTTATAATGGTCAGTTTCCACTGACTGGTACAGTACAGTACGGGTCACCTTTATCAGACTTGTGTTTGCACTACCAAGGGTACCCTTTTGGTGGGTGTGGTTTACGACAGAGAGTTTCAGTCGACATCATTTTCGCTTGAATAAATGTCTACAGTAAAGCTGTACGGGCCGCTCACATATCATATGAGAAGCACTTCTCACAACACAGATGCTTCATACATATAAACACTTCTGTATAAATGTTTATTACTAACCTTATTATGAACATGAGTTGATTATAACTGCAGATCAATGACGAAATAGCCTACTATAACGTCTGCAATTATATAAAATAAATGAACATATATGAGCACATAAAGACTCTTACAGTCTCTGATGTTACTAATGGCAGAACAACTACACACAGCAGACATTTAGTCCTTATTTGGGTTCAAAAACAACACGAAATAGAGCCCACAGTCAGAGCAGACCTCTCATCTGAGTCTGTAATCTTCATCAGCATGTGTAGCCTCTGTTAGAGAGTAACTCCGTCATTCTGAGTTCATAATAGTCCATAAACATGGCAGTTTGTTTGTGATTCAGGTTGCTGAAACTTGCCGAAGCAGTTTTCTCTTGTGTTTTGTCGGCTTCTTCTTTATGTTCGCGCTTCACTCTTGCGTTTGTCCTTTTCTTTTCTGACAGGATCGGATGTTGGGAGCACTTCAATAATCACCCACACGTTATTATGAGCTCAAGAAGTTCATTATTTCAAATATAGACGCGCACACGAGCGCAAGCGAGAAAACGAAGCCACTCACGCTTTAAACAGGCTTGTAAAAACTACGGGGCACAGGGTAGAGTCTGCTCTTCTTCTTGGCTTTGTAGCTGTTCATCAAGACGATGACAAGGTTTGTTTGAGCTCGGGTCGATCATGGCTTGTTATTATATGCATATTATTACAGTGTAATGTCTCGGCTGTGTATTTAAAACATGGCTGTTCCTTTGTTATTATTATTATTTTTTTAAGCTTCCCAAGTTCCGCTGGTTGACGTATGTGCCGAATTTTTCTTGCCAATCTTAAGCCAATTGTAATCGTTTGTTTTGGTTCAATTTGGAATTTCCACAACCCTCAGAAGCTCGGTGGATCAAAGTGAGCGCTCCTACTTGGCCCCACCCTGATCCTGGCAGTTTCTCTGTTTTCATTCTCGTGCTTCGGCGTGTGATGTATCTCTGTACCACCAATAGCATTCAGCTGCACGTCTAGCTCCGCCTTATGGTACCTTTTGGCCTGCTTGGTACCCTTTGCTAAGGGTGACCAAAAAGTGGTACGGTTCGGTTCGCCTTTTGACAGTGGAGTCAGCCATAAAAGTGTACCGAACTGAACCATACCGTACCACACTACTCAGTGGAAATGGGCTATAAATGAATATACAGAAAAGTGTCATTTAATTGATGTAAATCTGGAGGATTATACAGCACCTCTCACGCCTAAAATGTGTAGATTCAGTGACAAACGCTGTTATCTGCAAACCCCGTCCCACAGACTGTACAGTGAATAGCTTTAGTTATCTTCATAGCGGACTTGAAGCCACTGGAAATCTTTTCTCCACTCTTGGAAAAGTGTAAATGATGGATTAACATTCAGCACATGATCACTAATAAGATGTGCCATTATTAGTGACTTTAGGTGCTTTCTAAAACTAAATCTGTCAGTGTTATTTTCATTCCCTCATCTTCAGAGCTTCACATTTCCGCAGTTGTAGCTCCTGTCATCTAAAGGCAGAAGGCATTGACTGAGTGATTGACAGCTGATATTAACCAATCCATTTGCATTCAGTTCTAGAGCAGTGGGCCAATAAGAAGAGCACAAAGGCGGGGCAACATTGCGGGCTTTTTTTACTTCAGCAAGTTCCCATAACAACTGTTTTAATCTGTTCCTGAGCGCTGCGTTTGGTGTCTTTAGGTGCAAAGATGCATCCTGCATAAATGTCTCCTAAATGTGTGCGCGCAGTGAGGATTCTGCAGTGAAAACAGGTCGCACGACAACAATTCATGCACTCTCACAAATGCTTCCAGATATATTTTTAGGTCACATAAAATTTCAGGCACATATGAGACCAAAACGGTGGAGCCCTAGCATCTTTACTTGCTATTATTTCCGCATAATAACAAAATAAGGAAGTTATCATCAATCACAATACAAATTACAGTGAACTCCAAACCAACTCTCACCTCCTCTACCAGCTGTGGGAAAAAGTCATTATACTGACCCAGATCACTCCGCCTATTCATGCCAGAGTCCCTCAGAAACAAGTGATTGACAGGTGGTCATTTGTGTGTAACTTTTATTTATTTATGGTTTGGTTACGGGTAAAGCAAAGACCATGTGGGTCAGGTAGTGAAAATGTTAGGCTACAATTAATTAATTTGTTATGAATTAATTGATATTTAACAACAACCCCCACCTGCGAAGACAATGCCATCGTCCATTGCGATGTTTCACATTAGACATCGCACGATGGCAAATTGGTCACCATCGCCCAACCCTAGTATACATTTATAATCATCAGTGTAGGAAACAGTTCTCCATTTTTACTCTCAGATTAGCAGAATGTTTAATAGATCAGCATTTATTTAGTTTTGAATGTAAAAGTACTCATTGACTTAATTACAATATCTGAGAAAAACTACTCAATTACAGGAGTATTTGTAGTTTACTTTACACCACTGCTCCACACAGAAACACCAGCTGACCCAGCCGGGACTCAAACCAGCGACCTTCTTACTGTGAGGCCACAGTGCTTAACCGCTGAGCCACCGTGCAACCTGCTGTTTTCTAATTGATGTCATTTCCAGCAGATCACAGACAAGAACAGCAGCAGAGCAATATTCCCCCTGCACTACCTTCAAGAGTCACATCTTCACATCTTTATTGATGATGATTTAACAAGGAGTTGCTGAATCATTCATGTTAATAAAAGTATTTATACACTCTCTCTCTCTCTCTCCTCAGGCAGCGAATGGTTACGTGCTGTTGTTCGACATCCTCGGAGGCTTGGATGAGAAGTACCTGTATGAGCCGGTCTATCCAAAGTGAGTGACATCACTTCCTCTTCCTCAGTCAACATAGATATTTACATTAGATGTCGCCTGCCCTGTTGTTGTCTATTGGAAGGAATGCGTCAATAGAGCCGCCGTTTTAGTACAGGGTAGCGCTCCTTTAAAATGAATGCGGCACCAAGCTGCAGTGGAGGACTGTGGCCATCCAGAGCCAGAGATATACACATATCTATAATCGGGAGTTTTCCCGCTGGTCAGTACGCACATTGTTTTTTATTATGAAAATAATAATTTTGCATCACTTTTCTATATTGATGGATCAGTGAGCGCACGGGTATTGCTGATAAAGAGTGTGTGTTTGTGTGCATGTAAATGTATTATCCTCCCTCCTGTTATATTTGATCTAATCCGTGTCCTGAAACACATCCCCTCTACTACTTTCACTTCTCATTCTGACGGGGGGAGCGATTCGTTTGTGAATAAATCTCTGTTATGAACGACTTGTTCACTTAGCCGACAAGTTTCTGGCAGCGCAGCATCTCGTTGTCATATTTCTTTTGCATTGTTTGCGGATTTTATTCAACAAGCCCAGTATTTAGTGCAAGTTGGTGCTATTTGCCTTAATAGTGAATGCAGTAAGGGTCTGTATTATCATCAATAACGTTACTTGTTGAGCATAAAAGTTCATAAAAACGAAATCTTCCCTATGAAATGTTCTGCCTTTGTTTTCTTTGTTTGCTCGTTACTACACCCGTACATAGCGCTAAAGTCCAGCATCTTAACGATGGCACTTTCTCTTGACTATTGAGGTTGAATGACATTTGAGCTGGGAGCCCTGTACAAATGTGGCAGCGCTATTGACGCATGCTCAGGGTCCGTATGCGATATCTAGTGTATATATCTATGCTCAGTCAATCTCTGGTACACTTCAAACCATATCGGAAGAAGAACTATAATAATAATAATAATAATACATTGTATTTAAAGGCGCCTTTCTGGCAACTTAAGGACAGCAAACAGTAAAACAAGTAAAATAATATAAAAAATAAACACAACAATAGTGCATATACAAATGAAGTATTAAAAGCCATCTTAAACATGTGGGTTTTGAGTTTTGATTTGAATAATGTGAGGGAGTGTTTCTGATGGCAGGTGGTAGTGGGTTCCAAAGCCGAGGAGCAGAGCGGCTAAAGGCTCTATTGCCCATAGACAATAGACGAGCAGAGGGAACAGACAAGTGGAGGGAGGAAGAAGATCTTGGGGTGCGAGAGGGAGCAGCAATGTGGATGAGGGCAGACAAATATGGAGGGGCGAGATTGTGGATGGCTTTGAATGTTAACATCAGCATTTTAAAATCAATTGGAAATTGAACAGGTAACCAGGGAAGCTGCTGCAGTACAGGGGTGATGTGATGAGAGGAAGGGGTTCTGGTGATGATACGGGCAGCTGAATTCTGGACCAACTGAAGCTTACGGAAGGATTTATGAGTGAGACCAAAGTAAAGGGAGTTGCAGTAATCTATACGAGATGTGACAAGGCTATGGAGAAGAACAGCAGTGGCATGCGGGGTGAGAGAAGGGCGGAGACGGTTAATGTTGCGTAGGTGGAAGTAAGCAGACCTGGTGATGTTATTGATGTGAGAATCTAAAGATAGGGTGCTATCGAGGATGACAACCAGACTCTTGACCTGTTTAGAGGGATAAATGGAGCAGTCATCAATAGAAAGAGAAACGCTGTCCGTTTTGGAGAGTGTTGTTTTGGTACCAACAAAAAAGTCAGTTTTTGAACTATTTAATTTGAGAAAGTTAAGAGAGAGCCAAGATTTGATTTCTGCTAAGCAGACTGTAAGGGATGAAGGTGGAAAACAAGAAGAGGGTTTGCCAGAGAGGTAGAGCTGGGTGTCATCCGCATAGCAGTGGAACTGTATGTTATATTTACGGAGAATATTACCAAGGGGAAGGAGATAGATGATAAAAAGCAGAGGCCCAGGACTGAGCTCTGGGGTACACCCGAAGACACTAAAATGCTGAGAAGTGAATGATTTGAGTTGAATGAACTGAGTGCGGCCAGAGGGATAAGATTTGAACCAGTCAAGTGGGATATTGGTGATGCCAAGAGAAGATAGTCTATTGATGAGGGTGCTGTGACAAATAGTGTCAAAGGCGGCACTCAGGTCGAGGAGAATGAGAACAGATATGAGTCCAGAATCAGCTCCATAAGAAGGTCATTAGTGATTTTAATAAGGCCAGTTTCCGTGCTGTGAAGTGGGCAGAAACCGGACTGGAACTGTTCATACAGGTTGTTCTGAGATAAGTGGGTTTGGAGTTGTGTTGCTATAACTTTTTCAAGGATTTTAGAAATATATGGTGAATAAAAAATAGGTCGTAAGTTATTAAAATTCAATGGGTCTGAACCAGGTTTTTGAGTATTGGAGTAATTGCTGCGTTTTTGTGGGAACAGCTCCAGTGGAAAGAGAAGAGTGAATAATGGCTGAAATGAGAGAGATGAGAGAAGGGAGACAGGCTTTGACTAGAACAGTGGGGAGAGGAAGATGACTTAGATTTAGAAATAAAATTAGACATTTCTGAAGTTGTAGGGAGTTGAAAAGAGGAGAATAAAGTTCAGATGTAATGCTCGGAAAGGATTGTGAACCAAGATGCTGGTGAATATTAAAGATTTTTTCATTAAGAAAGGTCATGATAGAATTAAAGAAAGCTGTTGAGTGAAGATGAGATGGTAGTGAGTCTGGGGGGTTAGTGATAGACTTGTATAGTGAAAACAAGAGATGTGGCGTTACCTTCATTGGAACATATGAGATTGGAGAAATTTGACATGACAACATTCTGACATGACCTCATTCCCAAAATCCAGCAGTTCACACACTTGACTTTCCTGCTCTTACACACACACACACACACACACACACACACACACACACACACACACA
>CAIGQZ010032368.1:397878-410741 GCA_903798205.1 Danio tinwini
TTGTTCTGGAGACAATCCAAAACTAATATTGTTTAACAGGGCTAATATTGACCTTAACATGGGTTTAAAACAATTAACAACTGCTTTTATTCTAGATGAAATAAAACAAATAAGACTTTCTCCAGAAGAAAAAATATTAGAGGAAATACTGTGAAAAATTCCTGAATCTCTTCAACATCATTTGGGGGGAAAAAAAATTCAAAGGGGGTTTAATAATTCTGATTTCAACTGTGTGTATATATATATATATATATATATATATATATTTATTTATATTTATATTTATGTTTATACAACAGTTCTGCCTGGTTCTTGAATCTGATTGGCTGATAGCCGTGCAATATTTTGCCAGTAACAGCACACAAAGGCCTCTTCATCCTCCCCCTTTGTGTATTACTCCGCCCACATACAGTCAGCAACAAGCAGAGACACTCTACAGTTTGACAAATATTACTGCAGTTAAACAACATCATGTACTTTTGAGGCGTTTTTAATGGAGAATGCAGTTTATTTATAAGAATAGTGCCTATTTTAAATATTTACCATTTGTGAGAGACAGCTGGTCGGCGTCCATTAGCCTGTCATACTGAGTAGACGGTTGATGTTTTCTTAGGTTAGAAGATTATAAGTCTAATGGCTCGTTTCCACTGACTGGTACAGTACAGTACGGGTCGGTACGGGTCACCTTCATCAGACTTGCATTTCCACTGCTGAAGGGGTACCAATGGTACTCTTTTGGTGGGCGTGGTGTACGACAGAAAGTTGCAGTCGACGTCATTTTCGCTGGAGAAAATGTCTACAGTAAAGCTGTACGGGTCACTCACATATCATATGAGAAGCTCTTCTCACAAAACAGATGCTTTACACACATAAACACTTCTGTATAAATGTTTATTACTAACTTTACTATGAACATGAGTTGATTATAACTGCAGATCAATGACAGTGTGAAATAGCCTACTGTAACGTCTGCAATTATATAAAATAAATGAACACATACAGACCCTTACAGTCTCCGATATGTTACCACTTATAGAAACACTACACACAGCAGACATTTAGTCCTTATTTAGGTTCAAAACAACAGGAAATAGAGCCCACAGTCAGACCTCTCCTGATTAAATGTGTCTGTAGTCTTCAGCAGCACGTGTAGCCTCTTGTTAGAGTAACTCCATCATTCAGAGTTCATAATAGTCCAGCAGGTGATGATAATAGTTCATCATGGCAGTTTGTTCACGTTTGCTGTAATAATAATCTGCTCTTTATTTCCGGCTTCTCCTTTTGTTTTTTGGCTCGTCACTCTCGTGTTTGTCAGTTTCTGACAGGATCAGGTTTCAAAAGCACGTCAATAATCAAGCGCACGCCATTATCATCAGCTCAAGAAGTTTGTTATTTCAGATATAGACGCACGGCGAGCGCAAGCAAGAAAGCCAAACCGCTCACGCTTCAGACTGGCTCATAAAAAACTACAGGACACAGGATAAAATCTGCTCTTCTTTTTGGCTTTGTGGCTGTTCATCAAGATGACTACAACGCCCGGGTCGAACAGGGCTCGTTATTATATGTATATATCATTACGCTGTAATCTCTCGCTGTGTATGAAAACATGGCGGCTTCTTTGTTTTCATTCTGGCTTGTTGCGTGAGCTCGTGACGTATCTCTGTAAACCAATAGCGTTCAGCTGCGTGTCTAGCTCCGCCATTTGGTACCCTTTCTCATGTTTGGTACCCTTTCAAAGGGTGTCGAAAAAGTGGTACGGTTCAGTTCAGTACCCCTTTTGACAGTGGAAACAGCCATAAAAGCGTACCGTACCAAACCACTCAGTGGAAACGGTCCATAAGTGTCAGTCGTGTGACGGAGCTCCAGATGGAAACTGTTGTTTTGTGTTTATCTTATGATTAAAGTTGTTGCACGTCCGCCAGATCCCACCTCTGAATGAGTGAGTTTGAGCCACTTGTACATCCCACAAAGAAACTCGACACAGAGGAACATAACCTACTGCCAGCTAGTGTTTCAGAAGTGTTATTGCAGAGCAAAACAAGCAGCATGCAGAAGTACAAATGAACCTCCACATTTAATTCAATTCACCTTTATTTCTCTAGCGCTTTTACAATATAGATTGTGTCAAAGCAGCTTCACATAGAAGATTATAGTGAATGTAAACAGTGTCAGTTCAGTTTTCAGTGTTGAAGTTCAGTTCAGTTTAGCTCAGGTCAGTGTGGGTTAATAATCACTACTGAGAGTCCAAACACTGAAGAGCAAATCCATCGATGCGCAGCTCTACAGATCCAGAACCATGCAAGCCAGTGGCGACAGCGGCGAGGAAAAAACTTCACCAATTGGCGAAAGTGAAGAATTAAAAAACCTGGAGAGAAACCAGGCTCAGTTGGGCACGACCACTTCTCCTATGGCCAAACGTCTTGTGCAGAGCTGCAGTCTAGGCGCCGGAAGCTGGATAATGCTGGACCTCAGCAAAGACTCGTCTGTCCCTGGAGTGTCACAGGAATCAGTCTCATGCTCTCCACTCCTACATGACCACCACAGCAGCTGCTCAGGATTCGGCTTGGTCCAGGGTTTAAAAACCTTGGGATCATCTCGTCGCTGGTCTTGGATCGCATCAGTGGTGCTGCATAGTCTGAGGGCCTCGAGATGAGTACCCCCTAGGTGGAAATACAGAATAAGGAGAATAAAAGATGCAAAAACCTGCGTGGGGCACCTCATGTATCATACCGCTAAGTAATGCACTGAGTGTATGCTTTGCTAAAAAGATAGGTCTTTAATCTAGTGTTGAACTGTGAGAGTGTGTCTGAGCCTCAGACATTATCAGGAAGGCTATTCCAGAGTTTAGGAGCCATAAATGAGAAGGCTCGACCTCCTTTACTCTACTTTGCTA
Source organism: Danio tinwini (assembly GCA_903798205.1). Taxonomy (NCBI): domain Eukaryota; kingdom Metazoa; phylum Chordata; class Actinopteri; order Cypriniformes; family Danionidae; genus Danio; species Danio tinwini. The sequence continues at coordinate 400,772 of CAIGQZ010032368.1, forward strand.
TTCTAGATAGTACCAGAAGTCCTGAGTTTTGAGATCTTAAAGAGCGGGTTGGATTGTATTGAGACAGAAGGTTGGTTAGATAAACAGGAGCTTGATTATTTAAAGCTTTATAGGTAAGGAGCAATATTTTATATTCAATACAAAACTGAACAGGCAGCCAGTGTAAAGAGGATAAAATTGGGGTGATATGATCATATTTTCTAGAGCTGGTAAGAACACACATCTATAATCTTCGTAGTCTATGCTGACATTTATGGACATTTTTTCCTAGCAAAATTGAATGGAAATTCTAATGCCTAAAAAGATCAAATCATAAATTAAACTCGCAAAACAACTACAAAATGATTAAATCAAATGCTCAAACTATCAAATAATAAATGAAAATGCTCACAAAATGCTCAAATGTATTTCATTTCATGTGTTTTCATGATCAATTCAGTATAAACCTGTACTAATTAAATGATCAATCAAATGCTCAAACCAGCACGACAAACAGAAACGGTTTGATAAATCAAATGCAAATGAGGAGTGCCAATCATCAAGACTGGGCGGAGCTATGAGGTAGAGGAGTTTGGTGATGACTACCAGTAGCGCTATGACTCTTCAAGGTGTAATTTGCATGCCCTATCCCACGACGCCTCCTTGACTCGTTTATTTTAACACATTCGGTGGTTTCTCTCTAAAGTGCTCGTCTTTTTCTCTCCTTCAACTTCTCAGCTCCTCCTTTACATTTAGATATACTTAAGGTTTTATCATGTTCACTGTCGTTGCACAACCTCGCCACAGTTAACAAATGGCAGTTGCTCAACAATCGCTCTTAAACTTGACCTCCATTCTGATTGATCAATGCTCAGCCAATCGTCTTGTGTGCTGATCGTAAGCTTAGCAGTCAGTCTGGCAGTTCACGTCAGCTTATCACGGCAAATCAAGTGCACCAATGTTTTACGTGTGAGGTAAAGTGAACTGTGACAAGACCTACAATCTACTGCCACTATGTCACTTGTAGCTCCACTAAAGAGCACAATCTCATTTGCATTTAAAGCGTCAGTCACCAAAAAGCCACAATTAGAATCAAACCCTGAACGGGTCAGTTTCAGAGAGCTAGAGAACATTATCTGTGTGCTACTCTCAGCTCAAACTTCACTACACACTCTCTAGAAACATCAGAGATGTAGTTTACATCTTGTTGACAGGAACATAATAGGTCTCCTTAATATAAGCCGGAAGCTAAAACTTAACTCTCCTTAACTGTGTGTCAGCTGCTGGTGCGTAATCTGGGCGAGCAGGCGCTGATGTTGGCGCAGTCATGTGCATCGCTGCCTTATTTCCCGCATGTTCTGGAGCTGATGGTGCATGTGGTACTGGAGGAGGAGGCTACGTCCCGAGAGCCCATCCCTGACCCGCTGCTGCCCACCGTGGCCAAATTCGTCACAGAGTTCCCGCTGTTCCTGCAGACCATCGTCCACTGCGCGCGCAAGACCGAATACGCCCTCTGGAACTACTTGTTCGCCGCCGTCGGAAACCCCAAAGACCTGTTTGAGGAGTGTTTGATGGCGCAGGATTTGGACACGGCGGCGTCATACCTGATCATACTGCAGGTGAGAAGATTAACCCTTGTGTGGCATTGGGTTGTTTTCATCTACTCTGGAGTGATTTTGAGACTTAATTTGACCACAACTTTCTCTGTGTTTCAGCAAATAAGATGATTTCTGCTGACAAATCGTATTTTGACATATTTATGAGGAAAAGGCTTTGAATTTTGTTAAATGCAATAATACACTCTGGGCAGATTAGCAACCCTTTGGTGATGCTGGTGCTGTTTTTGCCCCATTGACTTCCATTATAATCACATTTGTTGATTTTAAAGCCGTAAAGTTGAATGACAGCATGTAATCATGCATTCTTGATTGTTGCTGGTTTTGCCTGTTGGGATTAAGAGGAGCGATGTGTCATTTTGTTTGTCCTCAGAATATGGAGGTTCCAGCGGTCAGCCGCCAGCACGCCACACTGCTATTCAACACAGCTCTGGAGCAGGGGAAGTGGGATCTGTGTCGTCACATGATCCGATTTCTCAAGGCCATTGGCTCAGGGGAGAGCGAGACTCCGCCCACCACACCTACAACTCAGGTGAGAGAGATGAAGAGAGAGAGATTTTAAACATGGGGAGTCTATGAGGATTAATCATTTGGAGCCTCTAGTGGCCAGATGATGAACTGCAGTTTCAGTCACTTCTGTATCGGTTTCACTGAATTTTTTAATCAGTTTAAAAAACAATATTTGTTGTTTTTATTTCTTATACTTGTAGTTTATGTCTCTTTTATTCTTGCTTATGTAAAGCACTTTGAATTACCATAGTGTATGAAATGTGCTGTATTAATAAAATCGCCTTGCCTCCTTCCAGGATTTCTTGACCATTTTTGCAACTAAAATAACGTGTTTTGTTGGGAGTTTTTGCAGTATTTGTGGTCAATTTTGCACCATTTATTTTATTGTTTGTTTTATTTTGTTTGCTTTTTTTCACTTTTTTTTAGTTTCACCCTTTTTTTATTGTTTCATTTTGGCTTTATTTCAGCATTTGTTTGTTTTATGTTTGCACTTTTATTGTTTGTTTTATTTCGCCATTTCCTCCTGCACTTCTTTTATTGTTTGTGTTTCATTGTTTTATTTCAGCACTTGTATTGTTTATTTCAGCATTTTTTTTATTGCCTGTTTCGGCACTTCTTTGTGTTTTTCGGCACTTCTTTTATTGTTTGTATTTTATTTCATCATTTCTTTTATTGTTTATTTTTTATTTATTGATCCCAGAATGTGTATTTGTGCGTGTGTGTGCGTGTGTGCTTGTGTGTGTATGTGCAGGAACAGAGCCCCAGCAGTGGCTTTGAGTTCTTCAGGAACCGCAGCATCAGTCTCTCTCAGTCTGCAGACAGCATTGCCGCAGGGAAGTTCAACCTGCAGAAGACCATGAGTATGCCCACCGGACCCTCCTGCAAGAGGTAACAACACACACACACACACACACACATCTGGAGTACTTTTAATTCTAGAAGAAAGGTTTTAAGAAATAGAAGTAAGCTTAAAACATGATATAATAAATAGGAATGCTAGTAGTTGTTTTTTATTTGAGATTGTACAGCTCTAAAACAGCTTTTTTTGCGGATTTTTTGTTGCTAAATTGGTTAAACTTCTCTCTGGCTTCTCAAAATATGTGACAAAATAAACCTGTTAGCGTTTTCCTTGATAACAGCATTAGAAATATTGGTTTCGCTGTTAACAATGTCAGTAATTGTAGCAACATCAGAAATTTTTGGTACCTGCATCAGAACATAGTGGTTTCCCTGTTAGCTCTATGGTTCCTCGGCTATGGAACTCGTTTGCCCTGGATCTAAGGAGCAGGGATAGTCTTGGCACATTTAAATCTCGTCTAAAGACCCATCTTTTTAAGCAGGCTTTCCTTTAACAATTTTTTTATCATGTTTTTCATCATGTTATTTTATATTCGCGATTCGTGTGTTCGTGAATGCTTTGTTTGGCAGTGCTGGAAAGAGTACTGAAAAATCATACTCAAATAAAAGTACCATTACTTGCCTAAAAATGTGGTGCAAGTAAAGTATCTGCTGTAAATATTACTCAAAGTATGAGTAAAAAGTAGCCCTTTTAAAAGTACTCAAGAGTAGTGATTATTACGCTGTATAAAGCTGATGTGTTTACATGTAGTTTGTGAATGTGTGTGTAAACGTAACATTCTGTAGTGCATTTAGTTATTGCCCAGCAGACACACAACATCATGAGACATTAATATTAGGTTAGATTTAGGTTGTGATGTCAGGTGACCAAAATTAATTGTCAAGCCAGCATCTAAGGACGTTATTTTGATATCCAATAATGACGTCAAATGACGTTGATATTTGGTTGATTTTAGGTTGTTAGAAAGTGAAAATCCAACATCGAGCCAACATCTTAAACCAGCGTCATATATGCCTCAAATTCTGACATTTATTCGTCAGGTACGGCAAACAAAATCCAACGTCTGATAGATGTCATAGGGGTAACGTTCACACAACGTCAAGCTGTAACATCATTAGACATTTATATTTGGTTGGTTTTAGGTTGGACATTGGACATTGACGTTGAGTTCTGACGTCAACCCGATTTTCATTTACAAACAAAATGCAGCGTCCCCATGATGTTAGGGTTCAACGTCAATCAGACGTCATGTTGATGTCCTGTGCCTGCTGGGTGTTTAAGACCATTTCAGTCATCATACACTAAACATCCGTCATCTTCTCATCAGTGACCTGCATCTAAACAGTCTCTGGGTCAATGCGCGTAAAGATTTTGAACATCTTCATGGACACTTTTAACACTTCCAAACTGTTTGCTGCAATTATAAAGTGCACACGTCTTGAGGTAGTTCATTATGAGGTGATTTAACTTCTACGGTATGTGTGATTTGATTGGACAGGAATCTCAGGACTGATTTTTCTAATCCCCATAGACAAGAAAAATAAAGTAGTGACTGCAGAATGAAGGAAAGTAGAGGAGTAAAAGTACAGATACTGCACTAGAAATATACTCAAGAGAAAGTAAAAGTACACAATTATAAAACTACTCAGTAAATTACAATTCCTGAGAAAAACTACTCCATTACAGTCATTTGAGTATTTAGTTATGTTACACCACTGTTGTTTGGTAATGTTTTATTATTTGTTTTAATTTGTTCTAGCATGGCTGTTGATGCTTATTGTAAGGCGACCTTGGGTGTCTAGAAAGGCGCCATTTACAATAAAATAAATTATTATTATTATTTAACAATGTCAGAAATTGTGGTTTCCTGATAACAATGGGGTAAGCAAAATAATCATATGTCAAAAGGAAAAACAAGATTATTGGCAGATTATTTTGCTTGTTTTAAGGAAAAACTCACTTAATATTGGCATATTATTTTTGAAATCAAGACAATATTTTTTGCTTGTCTAGAAAATGCTTCTTGATTTAAGAATTTGTAGATATTTAGACTAGAAACAAGACAAAAAAAATCTAAGTAAGAAAAGCATTTTTTGCAGTGTTTACAATATACTGATGCCCAAATTCTGGTCTTTATTGCTGATAATGGTCAGGAATGTTGGACCATTATTGCCTTTTTAGCCTTCATAGGACTGAAACTAGCCAGTGTGTATTGTTGAGTGGGCAAAATAAAAAAAACTTCAGTATTTTATTTTATTTTTTTGCTTTTATTCTTACCATAATAAAAATATAATTGTAGAGAAACTCATTTTTTCCTGTCATTGATATTTCACTATAATAGGTAGAACTGTCTGAGATATGAACAAAAGCAAGTGATGCAGCAAAGTTTGATTTAAAAAAATCTTGAATGGTTATAAAAGTCTTTATAATCATTATAATAAGTTATAAAAAATAACTTATATGAACGATAATAATGACATGAGGTAATTCCGGAAACTTTCTACTTCTCTTGTTTTTCCGTCGGACTTTACGGTGGGTTTCTTTTGACCGCCCCCTGTCATTTTTAAGAATATCACAACGACGAACGCATCAAGTATAAAAGCTTCGTCTGTTTCGTGAGGTGTGCGCACAGTCAGTGGAGGTGCGCGATGCACTGCCAGTGAAAGTATAAATCAGCCTTAAGATGTTGTTTTTTTTGTAGTTCAATGGTCCATCTAACCTGTCTTTAGTACAGCTCAATTTAAATCAGTTTATTTTACCACTAATGTTGTGATATGGGTCTTAAATATAATACTTAATGGTTCTTAAAAGGTCTTAAATTTGACAATATGATATCTGCAGAAACCCTGTTTAGATTCTGAAGCATCCAGAGCTCATTAATCAGTAGTCAAAGCTTTTAGGTAGTGATGTGCGATACCACTGGTTTCCGATCCGATACCAAGTAAAATAAAGGCGAGTATCGGCGATATCATTCCGATACCGATACTTTCCCCAAAAATTACTGTTTGACTTAAAAGTGACTTAAAAGTGTCACTTTATACTGATTGCGAGACATATTACGGGTTATTCTTATTTATTGATGAAGATTTATCATACAAAAAAAGAGCCAACTCACATATTCATTATCACAAAAACCCAAGCCCCGAAAATATAGCTCCATCGCCACATTTTATCCCTCTGTACCTGGATAGTGCCTGCTTGCTGCACCTAAGAACTCTGAAAGTGATGTCTGTCCTGCCCTAGCAGCACCTGTGCCTCCTCTTCTGACCGCCTAGTCATGGCGTAGTCTTATTCTGTCCTGTGATTTCTATGTAGATGTTTGATTAGGTTTGTGGTATTACCACAGTACCTCACTGTTTTGTTACACGTGTCACACGTGGTTTGAGTTTATGGAAGTGAAGTAGCTCCACACATACTTTGCTTGCAGTCACCCATATCCAATGACAGCGTGACTGAACAACATGTGCCAGCGGACTAAGTGGCTAGCTAGCATGCTCTGCAGTTTTACACTGCCAAATTACGCACATGACTTGGCAGGTGGAAGAACAAGCAGTTCCAACTAAGTTGGCATTATTCAGATAAACTAGAGCAGGGATGGGCAAACTCGGTCCTGGAGGGCCGATGTCTTGCACAGTTTAGCTCCAACTCTAATCAAACACACCTGGGTATAGATTTCTAGTGATCTTGAAGACACTGTTTAGCATGTTCAGGTGTGTTTGATTAGTGTTGGAGCAAAACTGTGCAGGACACCGGCCCTCCAGGACTGAGTTGCCCATCCCTGAACTAGAGTAATTGTGAATACTTTCCGCTGTATTTCTATTTCCAATAAACTACACATTCACTCCAAATTACAGAAATACAGATATGTTGATAAAATAATCGATTCTAAAACATACAAAGCTGGTATTGGAGATATCAATACTTGAGTATCGATCTGCACAGCACTACTTTTAGGAAAATCTGTTCATTATATGTGGTGGATAGTTTTGTGATGGCTGATATGCATAATTCAATGTATGGGATACACTGTTCACAAACCGTGTGTGGCTCTGTGATTGTGTATGTTTATGATGTGTGTGTGTCAGTGGCGAGCGCTGGTGTAAGGACAGTGACTCCGCAGAGAATCTCTACATTGATGTGATGTTATGGAGACACGCTCGCCGTCTGCTGGAGCAGGTGCGTCTGCGGGATCTGGGTTGTTTCTCTGCTCAGCTGGGCTTCGAGCTGATTGGCTGGTTGTGTCGTGAGCGCACGCGGGTCGCACGAGTGGACGACTTTGTCACGGCACTAAAATGCCTGCATAAGGACTTCCTGTGGCCGTTTCCTGTTATCCCAGCATGCACCATCAGCTCGCCGCTCAAGAACGGACGCTGCCGCCCAGGTGTGTGTGAAGCTTTATTATTTATTCATTATATATTATTTAGCTATAATTAATCTTTTGGCATGTGCTACCTAGGTTTATTTTTAATCTAAACTATATATAATTTATTCTTTAATATACTGATTTATAAACATTTACATACACGGTGTACACAATATTATTACTTTTTTTTCTTCATTTTTGCATAATATAATATTAAACTAACACAACTTACATGCTACAAATATTTTTAATGTGAATATTACTTCATTTAATATCTTATATATTTATTTAAAGTGCATTATGTACGTGTTTGTTTGTCAGTTTATTACACCAAGGCTGATTGTATACCCTTCATGTAAATGTATAATGATAAGTAAATGAGCTCCCATGACTGACCAATCCTGTCTCTCGCCCTCCTGGCAGTGTTGAGCTCTCGTCTGCTGAAGTCTCAGTCTGCAGACAGTCTGCTGAACAGTGAGATGGACACTACACCCCCTCAGGTCAGCACAGCAAATCACCGCTGGCTGGATGGTTTGGGGGCGGTGTCTAAAGAGCTGGACTCCGCCTCCTCACATGGAGGACCACAGACTCAGGAGGCTTTTCTCTCTCCACTCATTAGTAAAGGTGAGCGAGGGAATATTTATGTCTGTCTGTCTATCCATCTATCCATCCACCCGTCCATCCGTCCACCCGTCTAGCCGTCCATCCGTCTATCCATCTATCTTTCTTTTGCCTTCAGAACTGTCTTAATCCTTCATGTCATAGATTCATCAAGGTACTGGAAATGTTCCTCAGAGATTTTGCTCCATATTGACATGAAAGCATCACGCAGTTGCTGCAGATTTGTCGGCTGCACATTCATGATGCCAATCTCCCGTTCCACCACATCCCAAAGGTGCTCTATTGGATTGAGCTCTGGTGACTGTGGAGGCCATTTGAGTACAGTGAACTCATTGTCATGTTCAAGAAACCAGTCTGAGATGATTGGCGCTTTGACATGGTGCGTTATCCTGCTGGAAGTAGCCATCAGAAGATGGAGACACTGTGGTCATAAAGGAATGGACATGGTCAGCAACAATACTCAGGTAGGCTGTGTCGTTGACACCATGCTCAATTGGTACTAATAGACCCAAAGTGTGCCAAGAAAATATCCCCCACACCATTACACCACCACCACCAGCCTGAACCGCTGATACAAGGCAGGATGGATCCATGCTTTCATGTTGCTGACGCCAAATTCTGAGCCGACCATCTGAATGTGTCAGCAGAAATGGAGACTCATCAGACCAGGCAACGTTTCTCCAATCTTCTATTGTCCAGTTTTGGTGAGCCTGTGTGAATTGTAGCCTCAGTTTCCTGTTCTTAGCTGACAGGAGTGGCACCCGGTGTGGTCTTCTGCTGCTGTAGCTTATCCGCCTCAAGGTTGGACGTGTTGTGTGTTGTAACGAGTGCTTATTTGAGTTACTGTTGCCTTTCTATCAGCTGGAACCAGTCTGGCCATTCTCCTCTGACATCAAAAAGGCATTTGCGCCCACAGAACTGCCGCTCACTGGATATTTCCTCGTTGTCTTACCATTCTCTGTAAACCCTAAAGATGGTTGTGCGTGAAAATCCCAGTAGATCAGCAGTTTCTGAAATACTCAGAGCAGCCTGTCTGGCAGCAACAACCATGCCACGTTCAAAGTCACTTAAATCCTCTTTCTTCTCCATTTTGATGCAAAGTTTGACCTGCAGCAGATCGTCTTGACCATGTCTACATGCCTAAATGCATTGAGCTGCTGCCATGTGATTGGCTGGTTAGAAACCTGCATTAACGAGCAGTTAGACAGGTGTACCTAATAAAGTGGCCAGTGAGTGTATTTTGTGAATAGGAACTGTCATTTTGGATGTGATTAATCATGTGACAGCTCTAATAATAACGTATTAATTTAGTTTTTTTTTAGATTGTAATCATTTTAAATAGAAATTCTCTCTTTCTCTGTGCCAGGTGAGGAGTGCAGCATCGGCTCGGCCACTGACTTGACGGAGACCAGCTCCATGCTGGATGGTGATTGGACGATGGTGGATGAGAACATCTCCGCCCTCAGCCTCAGCCAGTCAGAGCTGGAGCACATCTCCATGGAGCTGGCCAATAAAGGGCCACATAAGAGTCAGGTGCAGCTGCGGTGAGTCATGTGATCATCATCCAATCAGAGACACTCATACTGTAGTCTGCACAACAACACAAATAGATAAAATCAGATATAAACAATTCAGAAATCATATAACAGAATGAATTTGACTTTTTTTAAACCATCATATATTTTGAAAAGTACTTAGAAAAAAAGTTAGAAAAGTGAAGTGATGTGCATTATGTACGATTTGCGTCATTGTATTGTAAACTGTTGTTACAATTTTTACAAAAATTGGCATAAAAAACTCAATTAAATTGACCTGAAAGACTGTTGTGTTTATACAATATTAAAAAAAATATATATTATAAAAAACAATGTGCTCTAAAAATGTCTTCAGTATTATTTTCACTTTTTATTTAATTTATTTCAATCCAGAAGATCTCCCCTTAAAAAAACAGTCTATTATTAACTTAATCAATACCTGTGTGTGTGTGTGTGTGTGTGTGTGTGTGTGTGTGTGTGTGTGTGT
>CAIGQZ010032368.1:417580-427704 GCA_903798205.1 Danio tinwini
GTGTGTGTGTGTGTGTGTGTGTGTGTGTGTTCAGATGCGAGAGACTGACAGATTTTATTAGTTTTTATGTTTTCTGTCTGATTCCTGACAGCAGATGATGTGATGAACACATTTACAGCAGATAAATGCCGTAACCCTGCAGTTTTTCATCACTTTATGGTCAAAAATAAACCCTTTCTTCTCAGTATAAATATCTAGACCTTTTTAAGATGATTTATTTACTGGAGAATCAAAATGACTGAATTTAATGTCTTGTTTTCTGAAAAAAAAACCCCTAAATGGGCGAATTTGAGCTTAAAATCTGAAAAATCAACTCTATATGAAGATGCAAAAGCCTCTGAGCCTTCTGAAATGTTCTAAAATGAGCATTTTTATCAGGCTTCTGTGTGTTTGCTCAGTAATTTCACTTATTGCAGAGTTCGTTCTTTTTATGCTCTTCAAATTGAAATTACGCAACATAAGCAAAGGCGGCTGAGAATAAAGCAGGTCACACACCGGATGCACCGTGCACATGACAGAGAAAGTATCGCACACCAGACGTGCACATTCGCACGCTATTTAAAATGAAAGTATTCAGATGCCGCTCTGTGGCGCGGCAGGAATATGAACGGTGTCCTGAGTCGTAGCTGGGCGTCGCGGACATCCGCCAACTTGCGGCGCCGGTGTGTGTACCCTGATAGAAACCCATGTTTAGATTTCTAAAATACGTGGCGCTGCACTGAGCGGCGCATCCGGTGTGTGACCTGCTTAATGCTCATTTTCTATGGACATTTCAGACTGCACTTAGAGGTGTTTGCATCTGAACCCTTCATATATATATATATTAAATATTTCAATATTATAGGTTATTATTATATAATAAACATTATTATATCTATTTTATACACTCTAAAACATTCCTCATTGGTTAAACTTACAAACTGGTTCACTAGCTGCCTTGAAAATGTGAGTCAACTCATCTTAGAGAGGTTCTTTGTTTCAACTAAAGATGTTGAGTTTTAGTTAAATATATTGTGAAACGTCTCAAGTTGAAACAAAGAATCTCTCTTGAGTTGAGTTGACACGTTTTCAGGCAGTTGGTGAACGAGTTTGTAAGTTAACCAATGTGAAATGTTTAACAGTGAAGTCATTATCACTCATGATGTAGGTTTTGTGATGCATATTTCTGATTTTAAGCATAAATTCACATGCATATATAATTTTTTTGACAACATTGAATGATTTTTGTTCTTTTTTTTAATCATAAATCACTTCATTTTTGTTTCTTTGTCCAAAACTAGAGTAAATTATTTCGTTCAAATAATAAACTTGAATTTATGATTAAAATAAGATTAGATATTTAGTAGTGCTCTATTTTTTTGCCCTGATAAGTTTTATATATATATATATATATATCTCATCGGTGTCCAACTCAATACCTGGAGGGCCGCAGTTCTGCACAGTTTTGCTTTAACCCTAATCAAACACAGCTGATCCACTAATCAAGAATACTAGATACTATTAAGTAGGTGTGAGTTGGAGGTGTTTGGAGCTACCTTTTTAAAATAATTCAACATATTTTTTTTATTAAATGTAAAATTATTCTAATAAATTATGTAAATTCGGTTTTTTTTTCTTTTTATCTGAGTTTTTTTCATATTTTCAATCATTCTTTTTATTTGTATTTATAAAAATTAAAATATAAACATTTTTTTTTCTTTAAATTTGTAATTGTTTTTCTTTTTTTTCAGAAAACATTATATTTTTTACACATTTTCAGTCATTTTGGAAGCAGATGAACAGCATGAATATTTAATTAGAGTTATTTTTATTGTTATTATTTGCGGTGTTGCTCTGCTCTCTGCATTATTACTGTGGTTTATTTCCTTGTGTGTTTTGTTCTGAATTGTGGCTTTATTTATTGGAGCGTCTGGACAAAGCGAGCATATGAAATGTGTGTTATTATAATATCTGCATCAGTATTAATGTGTGTTTATGATCATCAGCGCTGCCTTTAGAACGGACCAAAACACACACTTAAGAGAATGCCTTTGTATTATGATTATTATGATTATTGTCATTGCTATTCTGATTAGTTCTCGTAGTTGTTCTCGGAGTATTTAGCAGCTTTAATGAGATGCGTCTTTATTTTAATTTTAATCTTTTATTCCCCCCCACCCCCCCATGGATTAAACTGATCTCAGACCAGCAAACTCTTTCTTTAGGTCTGTGAAGGCCAGATCATGACATTCACAAACCAAAGAGCAGATTACCCACAATGCCCCTGTGCCCAGCAGATTGCCCACAATGCCCCTGTGTTGAGCAGATTATCCACAATGCTTGATGCAGTGTACAGAGAGAGCTCCCGGACGCTTACTTTTCTACTCCCTTTTCTATATTTACTGTACATAAAGAACAATAAATTATTTTTTAAGCATCATGCGTTGATCCTGGTGTTTTTTCACAGGCGTTGGAGATTTCAATGTGTATATCTGGAGTATTTTATTAAAAGTTACAGCTCATTTAAAATGTTTACAGGTTTGATCCTCATTATGAATATGTATAAATAAATTAAATTTTCTAGCTTATTTATTTTGACAAAACAATGAAACAAAATTATTTTTATTAAAGTTAATACTAAATTATTTTTTGTATTATTTCCTTCATTTGATACTTTCAGGTTTTATATTTCAATCGTTTTGTAATTTATTTATAAATAAACTCTCTCATAATAACGATTTATTGTCCTGTAATAATGAGAAACTTTCCCATAATAATGACTTGCGATATTATGAGTCATTTTTAAGAGATATCTCATTATTATGAGAAAATGTCTCATTATGAGACAGTATTATGAGAAAATATCTCATGTAAAAAATCTCATTATTATGAGAAACTCATTGTGTCATTAATATGAGTCATACCAATGAGAAAGCCTTTATTATGTTATAACATCTCATTATTACGAGTCTCAAAAATGAGTTATTATGAGATAAAATATTATTCTCATATATACTCAATTATATATTTCAATTCTCATATATACTCAATTATATATTTCAACTAAACCTGATGAGATGTCTAAACTGTCTAAGCTAACTGAGTGTATTAAAGATGTTAAAGACTGGATGACCAACAATTTTCTTCTCTTAAACTCAGACAAAACAGAATTATTACTTATTGGGCCTAAATCCTGTACACAGCAGTTCTCACAACTCGACCTGCAATTAGAGGGATACAAAGTTAGCGTTAGCTCTACTATAAAAGATCTGGGTGTCATATTAGACAGCAATTTAACCTTTAAAAATCATATATCCCATGTCACAAAAACTGCCTTCTTTCATCTAAGAAATATTGCTAAATTGCGAAATATGCTATCCATCTCAGATGCAGAAAAGCTAGTTCATGCTTTCATGACTTCTAGGCTGGATTACTGTAATGCTCTGTTTGCTGGTTGCCCAGCATCCTCTATTAACAAACTTCAGCTAGTACAAAATGCAGCTGCCAGAGTTCTTACCAGGTCTAGAAAATATGATCATATCACCCCAATTTTATCCTCCTTACACTGGCTGCCTGTTCAGTTTCGTATTGATGATCAAATATTGCTTCTTACCTATAAAGCCTTAAATAATCGAGCTCCTGTTAATCTAACCAACCTTCTGTCTCTCTACAATCCAACCCGCTCTTTAAGATCTCAAAACTCAGGGCTTCTTGTAGTACCTAGAATAGCTAAATCGAGTAAAGGAGGTCGAGCCTTCTCATTTATGGCCCCTAAACTCTGGAATAGCCTTCCTGATAATGTCCGAGGCTCAGACACACTCTCACTCTTCAAAACTAGATTAAAGACCTATCTTTTTAGCAAAGCATACACTTAGTGCATTACATAGCGGTGTGACGCATGATGTGCCCCACACACGATTTTGCTTCTTGTTTATATACACTATGAACAGCAGCTACGCTAATTATTCTCCTTATTCTGTATTTCCACATGGGGGTACTCATCTCGAGACCCTTAGACTATGCAGTGCCACTGATGCGATCCAAGACCAGCGACGAGACGATTCCAAGGCTCCCGGACCAGGCCGTATCCTAAGCTGCTGCTGTGGTGGTCATGATGGAGAGCATAAGACTGATTCCTCTGATGCTCCAAGGACAGACGTGTCTTCGCGGAGGTCCAGCTACTGCGCCTAGACTGCAGCTCTGCACAAGACGTTTGGCCATAGGAGAAATGGTCGTGCCCAACTGAGCCTGGTTTCTCTCGAGGTTTTTTAAATTCTTCACTTTCGCCAATTGGTGAAGTTTTTTCCTCGCCCCTGTCGCCACTGGCTTGCATGGTTCGGGATCTGTAGAGCTGCGCATCGATGGAAGTGCTCCTCAGTGTTTGGACTCTCAGTAGTGATTATTAAACCACACTGAACTGAGCTAAACTAAACTAAACTGAACTTAAACACTGAAAACTGAACTGACACTTTTCAATTCACTATAAACTTCCATGTGAAGCTGCTTTGACACAATCTACATTGTATAAGCGCTATACAAATAAAGATGAATTGAATTGAATTATTATGAGAAAGTCATTATTATGAGAAATCTCTTTACTATGAGAGGAAAAAAACTCATAAGTCATTGACATAATATCTCATGAGAATGTTGTGTTATGAGAAAGTCATTATTATGAGAGTTATAAAAAAATGAGTCGTCATTAGGAGAAAGTTATTATTATGAGATTATAAGAGTCACTATTACAGGAAATTATCTCATTATGAGAAAATATCTCTATGAGAACATTATTATGAGATAATATCTCTATGAGAAAGTCTGAGTCATAAAAAGGAGTCTTTTATTATGAGATAATAAAATCTCATTATGAGTTATAAAAATGAGTCTATGAAAAATATGATTAAACATTTGACTAATTATGATTGATTACGCAATAACAATTATTATGAGATATCTCATGAGTCCCTATTTTAGGAAATTATCTCTATGTCTATTATGAGTCATAAATATGTCCTAAAATAAAATCTTTATTATGAGAAAACATCCTTGTGAGAGTCACTATTAGTGACTTAATGAGATATCTCATTATTATGAGAAAGATTAGTCATTGTTATGAGAAAACCTCATTATGAGAGTCATTACATTATCTCATTATTATGAGAAAATGTCTCGTTATTATGAGTCAAAGAAATGAGTCATTTTTATGAGAAAGTTAAAATTTGGTCCTTATGAAATAATATCTCATAAGTATTATGAGAAAGCATATAACTATGAAGTCATTGTTATGAAATATATATATATTTTAAGATAACACCAAATTAGCATAGTGTACATAAAATATATTAAAGTTGTTGACTGAACAGCAGAAAATAAATAAACGAGATCAAAATTGATTTTGTCATACAAAATTGATTTATGCTGGAAGAACAATTCAGTGCAGCAAATGACAACAACAAAATGAAGGAAAACAATAATAAATCACAGATCAAAATTCCAACAAATATTAATGATTCACGGACAACAAAAATACACAAATATGATTCAAAAATATAATTACAGTTTGTGAAATTAAGACATATTAATGACAGACATAAAATCCACATCCTAATAATCATATTTTATACTTAAATGAATAATTGATGTTTTTTTTGGCTGTAGATTAGTGATTTTCCTGTCATTTGCTCAAATCAGACATGCACAAAAACAGCCAGAGGTTATTAGTGAAAAACTAAAACATCATTCATATCATGTCTTGACTTTCATCCCCAACTAAAAGACAAAAGCAGGTTAATAATATAATGACCAGCATTAATCAAACATTCACATAATTCAACATTCAGCTCAAATCTGCCACTTTTTATTAGCTTGAAACTATTCAAAAGTGTTTAACTTCAACCCCGACTCTGAAATAAAAATATGCTACTTAATTTAAGAACATAATAATGCACCTTTGTGAGCCATATATTGTGGATTAATTATTAATAAATGAGATTTAATTCACTTTTTAAATTGCATTTCATTTAAATTGATCAAGGCATTATGAGAATAACTAAATTCTTATTGCTGATTATTAATAAAATACCACGCGGTTTAGGAATGATACATAAATAATGGTATTTTAATAAGAATCACACATAAGAATTATTAAATAAAATGAAAGCAATGCTTAATTCTCATTTCAAATGACAGAAAAAGCTCATCAAATAATCATAAGAAATGTACTGACAGAAAGAAAACATTAATAAACAATACTTTCACAGCATTTACAGATCATTATTTTAATTTCATTTATTATTTTAATTATTTTCAGATCATTATTAGCCCCAAAATGGTCTCCATTAATGTACTCGTTTTTGTTTTATTAATAATCAGCATTTTTACCACTATTAATAAATGCTGTAAAAATAACATTTAAATAACAAACGAGACTCAATTAAAAAATGTAAATAATGAAAGAAATTCCAGTTCACAAACAGTTTGAAAAGATAAAAATAAGACAAATTAAATATAAAAATAAGGCTTGTTTTCACAAAATATCTGAAGGAATAAAGTAGATCACAACTTGAAAACATAAAAAATAAAGGAGATTTCAGTCCTAAATGTAGGACTTGTAAATGTAAGAGTATTTTATAAAGTGTTTTATTTATTATTATTGTATTACTGCAAGTGTTTTAGTGCTAAAACTATGTGCTGAAATATTAGCAGTAATGAACAAACTCCGGCTCTGACACAAAAACACAAACTATCCTAAAATGACAATATTTTCATCAATCTGCTTTACGGGAAACATTTTAATAAGTGCTGACCTTAATTTCAGAGTTATTAATGGTCAGAAATATGCTTTCAAGTGTGTTTTGGTCACACTTTCCAATAAGGTTTCATTAGTGAATGTTTGCTAATGCATTTATTAATATTAATATAATTATCATTAATAAATCATTTATTATTAATATGTCGTTTAAAATTTACTAATGCATTATTCAAATTTAAAGTAACAACATGTTAATAAAGATGAATAAACACTGTAATAATTGTCATTTTTATTGTTCATGTTTGTAAATAACATGAACTGATTAACCTTATTGTAAAGCGTGACCATATATTTATTTATACATTTATTTGTTTCTCTTATTACAAAAACAATTAGCAAGTATTTGTTCTGCAAATATAAATTTGACCATTTTTATATATATTTTTAAATATTTGAAAGCATTTATTTGCTTATTTAATTCAATTTAATTATGGCTATTAAGTTATATAACTATTATTCAAATTATAATTTACATTTTGAACATTTATTTAATTTACTTCAAGTACTTCAGTATTTCTTTTTTTATTCTGATTTCTGGTTCTTATAACTCATTATCCATTATTGTTAAATAAATAAGTATTTGCTTATTAATAAACAGAGTCATTGAAGATCATTAATTATACTTTGTCAATCCTGAAATGCAGAGCAACAATGAAATAATTGATCCTTTATAATAATTTTATTTTGTAAGAGATGACATTGATTTAAACATTAGAAGAAAATCTTTATGTCATGTCTAAAACATTAAAAGCAAAACAAAACCACTGCTGGAAATGAAGAATAAGAGGATTTTAGAGTAGAAAATTCATAAAAAATAATAAATATTTGATCTTTTCTTTTAGTATTAAATGTTATAAACTTTAAAAGCAAAGACTTTCCTCCAACTTAAACATTTATGCAAATTGCTTAGTACATAATTTTGCACCCAGACTCGGTCCTGGAGGGCCTGTGTCCTGCAAAGTTTAGTTCCAACCCCAATCAGACACACCTGGGCTAGCTAACCAAGCTCTTAGGCCAGGGATGGGCAAACTTGATCCTGGACGGCCGGAGTCCCTGCAGACTTTTGCTCCAACACTAATCAAACACACCTGCCTGCAGCTTTCTAGTGATCTTGAAGACACTGATCAGTGTGTTCAGGTGTGTTTGATTAGTGTTGGATCAAGTTTGCCCATCCCTGGCTTTCTAGAAACATCCTTGCAGGTGTGTTGAGGCAAGTTGGAGCTCAAATATGCAGGACACCGGCCCCCCAGGACTGAGTTTGGACACCTCTGTGCTATACTGCATACACACATTTAAATAGTTCAATATTTTAAAAAAAGTGTCAGAAATCTCCATTGCATTGACTGAAAATATATCTGCATGTATATTTTTGCATACATTTGGAAATAAATGTCCAATAGATATATCTGATAGCATGTTTGTGGATGCTTCTGATGACTTATTAAGAGCTGATCATGGTCAAATGTCTTGTAAAGCATCTTCATTAAAGCAGATTGGTGTCATTTAAGCACAGTTAGTGTTTTCCTCCGATTGTTTCTCTGATTAAGCAGCAAGCTTTAGTGCTAAAACCCTTTTAAAACACTTACACACTTATAAAATACTCTACAGGAGTCTTAAACTAGAGTCTTTAAACAGGAGTCTTACATTTAGCACTGCATGTTCACCGTTTTGAAGACTTTCTGCTTTTATCCTTCAGATGTTTGTGATGATGACGATGATGAAGGTTATTAACAGCAGATTCTTCATTCAATCTGAACAGTGAAACAAGGGACAGGAAGTGACATCATCACTGCGCCACGACCACAGTGAGAATGTAGTTCTGAAATACTGAGCGAAAGCGTCTGGCGTGTATGACAATTAAACACTCGCAGTTCTCATCCATGAAATAATATATCAAAATAAATGAACATATTTTTGAAGTATTTATATTCATGCTTTAATTCTTGCTTACTATTATTATTTTATTATACATTATAATTATTACTATTATGAAATATTATTTTCTTTACTCGATGCATGTCAGCGTTTCCTTTTTGTTCTGGTTATTTTTGAGCTCATTATTCATGATAGTTCATAAATAATTTGTTTTCTTAAATCTGATTATTTCCTGTCATTTAAGACATTTAATTGTGAATAATTAAAAGTTAGTTTGTTGATGCTAAAATGCAGAGCAACAATTAGAGAAACAAACAATTATATTAATTCATTAAATTGCATATTATAAAAACAACACATTAAATGCAAACTAAACAGATTTAGAAGTATTCATATTTATGTTTTTAATTATGCTACTTAAATGTTTCATAAACTATAAGTGGAAAAATGTCCTTCTTTAATGTACTAATTATTCAAAGTATTTCATTATTAAATATTCAGATGTGTTTTATTTAGCTTCCATCATGAATAATGAGTTCATAAATAAGTACAGCAAGTTCATATTTTAATAAACATTCTGATTGTTTTCTGAGTCTTATTATTTTAATTTCTCTTTCATTTTATTTAAGTGAATTGATTTAAATTGAGTATGTTTTAGTAATTGTCATCATTAATATTGAAAGATCATAATTTATGTGTTATTAATCATAAACCACATTAATGAATTAAATAAAGAATCAAAAATAAATTCGAGTCAGAAAATAAATTAGAAAATAATATTTTCACGATTAAATGATTTAAATCGAGTGTTTTTGTAATTATTATTTTACATTAATAAATTAAATGAAGAATCAAATGATCAATAGATTTAAATCAGAAACTAAATTAAAGTTTTTTTTATATTAATCTGAGTTTAAATGAACAAGAATCTGTAATTAAAGCATTCAAAACGGCTCGTATACTGGAATAAATTATAAAATATTATTATTTCTGAATCATATTCATCAAATTTCTGAAGAATGGTAACGGAGTATTTCTGTCACGAGAATGACGTCGTGAAAAGCTAATAGAAAAGTCTACTAGTGTAAAGTGTAGCTGATCATGGTGTAATCTCCGGCTGATGAACTGAGAACGACTGAATTATGATCAATAATAATGGAGAATCTGAGGCGAGATGTTGAACTGTCATGAGGAGTTCTGCCCTGCGCTGAAATATGACCAAGAATATTGAAGAAGACAACACTGTCAGCTGAAGATGAATAGAGGAGGAGAGTGTGTGTGTGTGTGTGTGTGTGTGTGTGTGTTCTCTGCAGTGATGGAAGACTGAGTGTGTGTCTGTGTGTGTTCTTTGTACCTGTACATGTGATGGGTGTCAGTATCTGTACTGTACATCTGGTGTGTGTGTGTGTGTTTGTGTGTGTGTATTTGTGTGTGTGTGTGTGTGTGTGTGTGTGTGTGT
>CAIGQZ010032368.1:457541-467618 GCA_903798205.1 Danio tinwini
AATGTTGTTGTATTGTGAGTGTTGTTGTATTGTTAGTGTTGTTGTATTGTGAGTGTTGTTGTATTGCTAGTGTTGTTGTATTGTTAATGTTGTTGTATTGTGAGTGTTGTTGTATTGTTAGTGTTGTTGTATTGTGAGTGTTGTTGTATTGCTAGTGTTGTTGTATTGTTAATGTTGTTGTATTGTTAGTGTTGTTGTATTGTGAGTGTTGTTGTATTGCTAGTGTTGTTGTATTGCTAGTGTTGTTGTATTGTGAGTGTTGTTGTATTGTGAGTGTTGTTGTATTGTGAGTGTTGTTGTATTGTTAGTGCTGTTGTATTGTTAATGTTGTTGTATTGTTAATGTTGTTGTATTGTGAGTGTTGTTGTATTGCTAGTGTTGTTGTATTGTGAGTGTTGTTGTATTGTGAGTGTACCTGGCTCTGAGGGCGTTAAAAGTGCCCGGGCTGCGGATGATGAGCTGCTGCACGGACAGATGAACCAGCGTCCACAGCAAACACACGAAGCCGAGCAGCAGCAGCACCGCCCGGGCTTCCGTTAGCAGCGGTCCGTTCCCCGGAGCCCGGAGCTTCAGCCTGCGGAGGCCATTCAGAGAGTCCGGTCCCTGGTACTGTTGGTTCTCCTGGTTGTTTTGATTCTGGTTGTTATGGTTTTGTTGGGTTCTGATCCTGCGGACTGTCGTGTCTCTCTCCATCTTTACTGCCGCTGTCAGCGGGAACGGAATCCGCGGAGGGACAAACTTCAGCAGCGAACTCCAGCACTGCGATCAGGGGGAGTCACACTCTCAAACCACGCCCACATGAACAGAAGACCCGCCTACTCGCTTTTAATAATCCACCACTGCCTCCTGCTGTGTGTTTTCACTCATTACATAATATTTTCAAGAGCATTTTCTTTATATTCTGAACATACAGTTTATATTTTGTAGACGTCTATATCCTTATTTAGGCCTATATATTTAAAAAAAAAACATATCTTATTTACTTTATTACCAAAAATGATGATAAATAACTTTTTCATATACAAATATACACGTTTTTCAAATACAAAAAAGTGTAATAGCTGTTTAACAGAAAGATTTTCCTTCAATCATTCTGATTAAATGTAGAAAAAAGAGATTAACTTAACCAATATTCAGAACCAGCAGTTTTACACATTTTGTGATAAATGTTTTTGTTTTTCCTTGTTTATTTCTGCTTCTGGATGTCATTATGGTATCTAGATTTTTCCTCCAACAACTCTTAACCTTGAACAGTGTGAAAGTGTGTTTTCTGCACATGTGTAATAGTGTGCAGTGCTGTATTGTGTGTGTTGGTGTGGTATATTACACTACAGAAACCTTGTAATAAACTGCAGCACATTTTTTGTTATTTTACAGATGCATTTCTCTAGATATTAATTATTATACATTAAATTATTTTAAACTACTAAAACGTCAGTAAAAGTTACTTTGTTAAATTGTTTGTTAAACTGAATTGAATTTTTATCATCACAAGTGGACAGAGCAATGACCAACATCCTATTCATAACCAAATATAAAACCAAAACACACAAAATATGGAAAGACATTTATTTAATTTCCACATACATGTTACTTTTCATTCCTCTTTTTCAATGAAAGTCTAGGACTGGTGATAAACATCCAGCCTTGGCAAAGCAAAACAGACTCCTAAAACATTTGTAATGTGTGTATGTATAAAAGGCAAACAAATAAAATAATTGTAAATGTTTTAAATATTGACATATGAATCTTGTTGAAATTGAATCATTTGAAAAATTAAGAAACAGATACAGTTGAGGTCAGAATTATTAACCATGATTATTAACTCTCATGTATATTTTTCTCTTATTTCGGTTTAACGGAGAGAAGAATTTGAGAAGAAACATAATAGTTTGTGCTGGAGACAATCCAAAGCTAATATTGCTGAAGGGGGCTAATAATATTGACCTTAAAATGGGTTTAAAACAATTAAAAACTGATTTTATTCTAGCCGAAGTAAAACAAATAAGACTTTCTCCAGAAGAAAAAATATTATAGGAAATACTGTGAAAAATTCCTGAATCTGTTCAACATCATTTGGGAAATATTGGAAAAAGAAAAAAAAATTCAAAATAAGGCATTTTGCGGTACACACACACACACGCACGCACACACGCACACACACGCACAAGCACACGCGCACAATCTTGAGTCACGTGTTAGTTATTTTTTAAAGAAAGTATGTTATATTATTATTATATTTTTTAAATACTTTTTTGCATATTATTTATTTACATCCCAGCAGCGTATAAGATAGTAAATACTTTGTGAAATGTTAATAAAAATCACTTTGTTAAATGACACAGTTGAATTTTCAACATATAAAGTTGACAGACCAGAGATAAAGGTCACATAATGCAATTCATAATGTACAAAAATGGGGGATATTGTGAATCTCAAAATACATTCATTCATTCATTTATTTATTTTCTTTTTGACAGTCCCTTTATTAATCTGGGGTCACCACAGCGGAATGAACCGCCAACTTATCCAGCATATGTTTTACGCAGCGGATGCCCTTCCAGCTGCAACCCAACACTGGGAAATACCCATACACACTCATTCACACTCATACACTACGGACAATTTAGCTTACCCAATTCACCTGCACCACATGTGTTTGGACTGTGAGGGAAACTGGAGCACTCGGAGGAAACCCACACCAACACAGGGAGAACATGCAAACTCCACACAGAAACACACACTGACCCAGCAGAGGTTCGAATCAGCGACCTACTTGCTGTGAGGCCACAATGTTAACCACTGAGCCACTGTGTTGCATGTTCTTGGTTAAAAAAGGAGACAGTGAATCTCCTCATTTAAACTATTAAAAAATGTAAATAACTTAAAAACTGTACAGGTTTGGCAAACTGCTGATTACTGTATTGCCTCATTCTGGTCTTAATAAATGATAAAAACACAGCTATTTCCATTTACACTCAAGAGATGTGAAAACATTTTTTAAAAATGTCAATAGGTTCACAATTGCAGGACAGAATAAAACGATATTAATGCGATTTTTTTGCGATATTAATGACAAATATTCCTTATAACAACACAAAGTAATATTTAATAGCATAAGAATCTATTTTCTGTAAAAACTTGTGTTCATAAATACTCAAAACCTGAAATATCAAGTAAATACAAATATAACTCTGGACCACAAATCCCTGTATTGCATGGCTATCCACATTTATGATAATTTGATCATTTCAATATATTGCACAGTCCTACTGAACAGTTTATATTATAGAGGACCTGTTATGTCCCTATTCAAATGTAAAATGCGTCTCTGCTGTGTCTAGTGTGTGTGTTTGAGTTTGATCTGAGAATATCACACAGACAATGTTCTCTAGCTCTCTGAAACTGACCCCTTCAGGCTTTGATCCTAACTGTGGCCTGTTGGTGACTGTCGCTTTAAATTCAAATGAGATTGTGCTCTTTTCAGAAGAGGGCGGAGCTACAGATGCCTGTGCATCACTATAGCAGCAGATTCAAAAACAACATTATAATTCAAAGCTAGTGAGGGAGGAACTATTATTATTATTATTATTATGAAAAAAAATAGTGTCCTTCCTCCGAGAGCATCAAATATAACTCGCGGATGTGTGCACATATTCAGTGGCGAAAGTATAAATCATCAGTCAGCCTGGGTCCGGCTAGTATTTTCGGTGTGTTCCACATGTTGCCTCTTGTCGGGTTAATGTTGGAGATTATTAGCTGGATTCAGCATGTCGAATCGGTGTCGGCCACAAGCTGAAAAAAGCAGATATTCAGCAACAATAAAGCTGTGGTCACACTGGACATATCTCCCCATAGACTTTCATTCATACGCACGTGAATGCGTCAGACAGGAAACGCTGCAGTGCAAAGTTTAAACTTGGTAAACTCTGACCTGCGAAATCGCAACACATGATTGCGTGAGACCAATCAAAGATCAAAACATGACCTCTCCGGACAGAAATGTATTATGTGGGCCAATCACTCGCTTTTTTAATGCCTAATGATCTTGTTTAATCCCGAGCCTTTTCGAAGTGCCCTACGACAGAATTTCACATGCTCAAACTCTAGTGTGACCGCAGCATCACTTATACTGATTGGTAATTCAGTAACAATCACTAATACTGACTGGTTATTCAGCAGTGAATCAGAGCACGAGTGTTATGACGTAAAGTGAAATGGCAAGTGAACAATTCAATTCAACACACAGAAGCTGGCTGTAATTTCACTACATTTCTTAAATATTTGCAAATGATATGGATTATTAGATTATCAGACATATTTGAAGGAGTAAATCCCTCTGTGGTGTGCGACCATTACAGTGATAATTGTGCTGAACACTGCCTTGTTTACGCTTTGTTTATGTGTGCATCTGAAGTTCGGTTTCCCTTTGCTGATGAGAAAACAGACTATACTGCCCCCTGCTGGAGCAAAAACACACGTCCTCTTGTGCAGGCTTTCATTCGTTTCATGTGTTCAAGAGCAGCTTTTTGGTCCAGATGGAACCAGAGATGAGGCAACAACACAGGGTTTTGTCAACTTTAGTTGTTTGGTGTCAGCTTAATGCAGGGGTGTCCAAACTCACTCCTGGAGGGCCGGTGTTCTGCTGAGTTTAGCTCCAACTTGCTTTAACACACCTGCCAGGATGTTTCTAGTATATGTAGTAAGAGCTTGAGTAGCTGGTTCAGGTGTGTTTGATTAGGCTTGGTGCTAAACTCTCCAGGACACCGGCCCTCCAGGACAGAGTTTGGACACCCCTGGCTTAATGTGTCCCGGCCATAAGTCTGTTAAATAATCTAGCAACTGAACAGACTGTGGTCTGGATGAAGGTCAGACGTTTCAGTAGTTTGCATTTGGATGTCAGTGATGATGTTGTTGTTTTGATGTGAACGGCCATCTGGATCATCTGACACTAGAAAACACAAACATACACAAACATACATAAGATCTTAATGTTTTGAGGTTTTATGCTCTCAAATTCCTGGGTTTCTCAGCAGTAAAGTCGTCAGGCGAGTGCAGAAACGCCACTGAAAATTTTTAGATTAAATTTCTATTATTTAAAGGCATGGTGCAGTAAGTAATGTAATTTAACGCAGTGCTTCTTGTCCGGTCTGAACCCACTTTATATCATAGCTCAATCAGGCAGTGAGGCTCATTGATTGTTAAAGAAAAAACGTAAACGTAAAGATTTTATAATGGCATGACAGTTCAAAGGAAGTGTTTGAGCTGGCTTACTGATAATATAATATATAATGTCCCTGTGCATATATACCATTTGATCAAATAACTAAAACTAAAAAATTTGCTCAAACAACTAACAAAAAAAAGCAGTGTTTTAAAGACTTTTTTAAAAAAGGGGGTGAGACTGATGATGACAACAGACAGAAGAGCAAATTTAGTGTCCTGCCCATAGACCAGAAGGGGGGCAAACTATTGCCCTCATAAGCGACCCGCAGGACTCCTTCATCCGGCCCGCAAGGGAGTTTTTAAAATGCTGCTTTTGAGTATCAGTTTAGTTTCAGAATTAGTAAGTTGACGATGTAAAAAACAAGTGAAAGCCATTTAATGGCAGTATAGCATGCAGTCCAGTGAGTGCCAACTGTAGAATTAAAACACGCTCTCGGATAATAGAATATACTCGACAGCTCGTGAAAATGAGTGAGGCAAAAAAAGAAAAGTTGACTCTGAATGTTGTGTGTTTAAGGAAGAATGGCCAAGGGCAACAAAATACTTCACCAATATCTGACAGAAGGCAGTACTGTATGTATAATATGCCAAGAAAGTATTGCGTTTTTAAAGATTAAAACAAGGGTTGGGTGATGTCGACCAATTTAGCATCGTACAATGTCTAATGTAAAACATCTCGATGGACGATGGCATCGTTGTCATAGGTGGTGGTGAATTACTTACTTATGAATAATTAATCATTTAATTAATAACTAATTAATTTTTTATAGCCTACTGTTTTTGACCTGCATGGTCTTTGTTTTACCCATAACCAAATCATAAATAAATAAAGAGAAGTTACACACAAATTACCACCTGTCAATCACTTTTCCCGCAGGACTGAATAGGCAAAGTGATCTGGGTCGTTATAATGGCGTCCACAAACTTGGTTGGTAAAAAGGTGCACAAGCAGCAGGAACCAACCAACAGTATCTGAGGTTTACACTAAAATGACTGAGTACAAGCGTGAAAGCAAAAGACTGAAGCAGTGTACTGACGCTACCTGATAGATTCAAAAGGCAGAAGAGTCGTTAGACAAGAGACAAGATTAACTAAAGATCACGTTTAACAACTATAGTGAGACGCAATCCAGCGGTACATCCTTGATAAACTGTCTGACGTGCACTGCTCTCTGGGGTTTTGTGCTCAAAGCACCCGCTGACTGCTGGAGCTCAGACGTGCGCATTTGCTAGAGCGCATGACAGAGTGTGTGAGGTCACGTGATGTGTGTTTTCAGCGGTATAGTGTGGACAAAGGGCTGTTTAGAAATGCAAGATGAAACGCCAGTGTGGACATGGATCGTTTTCGTTCTAAAATACCATTTTAAACTAAGATGTATTCGTGTAAATGGGGCCTGAGTGTGTATTTTTCGTTGCTGCTGTGATGGAGGATCACGGTGCTGGCTCAACATCATGATGTCTATTGGCCATCAGCGATGGATGATGGCATCGTCTATCGACTCAACCCTAATTACAACCTCAGTCATCATTTTTAAGCAAGCATTCCAATTATTCTGTCAACCAGTTACCTGCAGAAAGAGCAAATAAGACTTTGCCACAAACTTAAAAGCTCAGCAAAATACATTAATAACACATTGCTTTATTCAAGAGTCTGTAACGAAAGCTAGTTTTGTGGTGGCACATAAACAAAAAAGCACAGAATTCCTTTTTCGGATGTGGAGTTTGTGAAAGGTGGAGACTGCTGACATGACCTGGTTCTAAATGTCACTTTGAGACAATGAGCTTAGCAAATGGTTTTTCAGCCAAGATCCGCACTTGTCTCATAGCCTCTATATTTTAACAGTGAGAAAGCACCACCAAACACACAACTGGAACTTAATCACATGCAGTGTGACCACTATACAGAAGTTTTAAAAGAAACATTAAAAAGCATGCCCAATGAATGCTTGTTTAATTTGGGTCCATATATGTGTGTGAACAAACCTACTCAGTCATAAACTACAAGAAATGCCAACACAGATCAAATTTAACAAACAACTATTCTGAAGATCTCTACATCGAAGAGCACTCCAGACTTTGACACCACTGCCAGGAGAGGGAAGCAGATCATTGTTCACAATAACACACTCATAACAACCTCCTTCTCCTTCAGTTTTTATAACAGTTTTATAATGATTGATATGTGCATATTAATGCAATAATAGAAATAGAACAATAATTGTTGATTAACTTAATCTTTTTTTGTCAGATAATATATTTTCCATGCATACATCCACTTAAAAAAAAGGTGTTTTTAATCATAAACGATTTCAAGGTATACCGTGGTTTGTCAAAGTCAAGGTCAATACAGTTCCTAAGGTGTGTACAATTTTTTTTTATTTACGTTTTTTATATTTTTTAGGACAACAGTATCTCCAGCAGAAAAGATCCCCAAAGATGCAGTTTTAAGTTGTAAATAAATCTGTGTTTTTAAAACGAATGAAGACAGCAGATGTCAATGATTTATTTTTATTATTTAGTCTGATATGTTTATTGCTCTAAAATGTTATGAATGTTTCTTAAAATAAAATATATTGTGTTCAAAGGGGAAAAGAGTTTTTTTTACACAGACATTTAAACAGAATAATAATATAGAGCAGTAATCACAATACAGTGAAACCGTGATATGTTTATCCAAGGTTATCATACTGTCAGAATCTTATACCGGCCCATGCCTATTCTTGACTGTAAAAATGTTATTTTATAAGGGATTTATTTCATCGATAAGTACATATTAACAGCAGTGCAATTTAGATTGTCTTGCCTCAATAATAACTATAAAAAAATATGTTATGTGTTAATGTGGTGCATGATTCTGTCAGTTGTTTTATGCATACTATAGATAAAAGTAATTTTATGAAGAATTTGGCATGTGGCCCTTCACTTGGTTTGCAAAACTAGATCTGTACCTCTCATCTAAAAAGTTTGCCCACCTCTGCCATAGACGCTGCATTGCCGATAATGTTCATTCATTCATTTTCTTTTTTTTCTTTTCCATTAATTTAGTCCCTTTATTAATCAGGGGTTGACACAGCAGAATGAACCACCAATAGACTTGGGCAGTATCCAAATTTTGATACCATCAAACCTCCTCCCTATTTACTTCGGTATACGGTATTACCGTGCATAATAATAACAATTAGGATGTAAGGCTCAGACAGCGTCATTAAACTGTTGGCTTGTGGCTAATAGGGTTGTGCCGATAGATGATAGTATCGTGTATCGTTGATAGGCAATGATATCGTCAAGAGCTGAGACCTATGACGATTTTAAAGAAGACATTTAGCTCATTTCGCATTAATGTAGACCTAGGCTATTACATGTTTTAATTGCATTATTGAATAAAACAAATTGTATTATTATTTTTAATCATCATCATTAATAATAAATGAACTACAAATAATTTGACATCTTCAGCTGTTCACATCAACATCACTTGACCGACACTTTCGGACAAAAATGAATAATTTCGATTGATGTCTTGCGCGTGCGCTCTCTATCTGACACAAAATGTACAAGCTGACACTCTCTAGACTAACGCCGTGATAAATCTCTGAGGAATATCCACAAGATAGATCATAAACATGCCTTCACTTCACAGATTGGCACCAAACAAAATTAAAAAATAAATTTCATACTTTAAAAACAATTATGTTTTATCCATCTAAACTGTGGGCAGCACGGTAGCGCAGTGGTTAGCACTGTGGCCTAACAAGAGCGTCCCCAAGGGGTGGCCACCCCTGTGTAAACGAGAAGCCCCTGTCTGCAGCCTGCAGATCGGGGCGGCGCTGCATCTTGGGCGGGACTGCACATTCAGCATGCATTATGTCAATGTCAATATGTTTCTATTAACTTGTTGGCGGAGCGATATGTTCAATCCTTCCCACTGTAACTTCTGTATGTGCAGCCCCGCCCCAATCTGCAGGCTGCAGATGGGTGTACCTGGACGCATTTGCCTCACCGTAGCAAGAGTTTTTTGGCACACGTCAGCATGACATCAGAGTAAGACGGACACATTTCTAACCGGCATGCATCTCTCGGTGAGGATCACCGGTGATCGGTTCTGGCAGATTTTTCCCATCTTAAACGAGCCTATTAGTATCTCCTGCTGACTGCATGGTCAGACTGAGTCAGGGGCGTAGATTTAGCATGGATGGAGGGGACCCCAACTATTGAAATGTCCCCGCCAATAATTTATTTCACTTAAAAAAAACACACAAAAAAAACGCACTGTCAATATTAACCTAGACATGCCGAAGGATTAAATCTAGCCTCTCCTCGAGTCGCACCGCCCCCCAAACACATATGAACACTGTGATTGGCTGAGCCCGTGCAAGAATAAGGTGCGTCACACACCTCATACACACCTTTGAATACGCCCCTCCCACTGATTAGCATAGCACAGTAACATTTTATAAAACTGGATTTTTGTTCTAAAGATAGTACATTTTCTTTATGTTCTGAATTATATTTTATATAGGTCTACACACATCCTTATTTATTTAAAACTTTTATCTGTGGGATTGAAACTCGTTCTTTTAACAGTAGTTAGTGTTAATAACTTTGAGAGAAATTTGGGTTTTTCTGGTTGACATTTAGGAAAGCAACATTTAGCATTTTTCATATTAATCGTTTCAGAATTTCCATTCAATCATCACATACACACACACACACACACACACACACGCATGCACGCACACACACACACACACGCACACACACACCATCATCATCATCATCAGCAACCAGAGCATCTGACACTGAGCACACACACACCATCATCATCAGCACACACACACACACACACCATCAT
>CAIGQZ010032368.1:482251-520422 GCA_903798205.1 Danio tinwini
AAAAAACAAACACACGCACATCCAAGCAACATATACACAAACACGCAGATGGACACAAACACACACATTCACATGCATACACATAACATGGAGAACTGTGCACACACACACACGCACAAAGGAGCACATACGAGCATGTATGCACACACACAGACAAAGGTGCATGTGTGCATTACCACGTACACACACATATATGTAGACATGCACATGACTGTACACACACACAGACAAAAGTGCACATGCACACTAACACATACACACACATATACAGTACATAGACATATACACACGTATACACACACACAACATGTACACACAGACACACAAACAAAAAAAATAATGACACACACTAACAGAGACAAAAGTGCATTAACACACACACACACACACATAAACATGCACATGACTGTACACACACACACACATGTATAGGCGCATACACAGACAAAAGTGCACGTGTGCATTGACACACACACACACACACACACACACACACACACACACATATATATATATATATAAAAATGTATCATGACAAAACTCACCATCAGGATGCTGTGAGCCGTTGTCAGGGTGTTGATATGCGGTTGCTAGGGCTGTTCTGGATGAACACTTAAACAGCTCATCTACAGGGATTAAATATTCAGATTTAAGGCTTCAAAAAAAACTTTCATGGCCTGCATGAACATCATAGATCGTGTGCGCTAGCAGCAGATAATGTCAAAAACGCTAAAATACCCACATAGCAGAATTTCTCTGG
The DNA here is from genome assembly GCA_903798205.1 of Danio tinwini. Lineage (NCBI taxonomy): Eukaryota > Metazoa > Chordata > Actinopteri > Cypriniformes > Danionidae > Danio > Danio tinwini. The sequence goes on from CAIGQZ010032368.1 coordinate 483,012, forward strand.
CCCAGATCTGGCCCTCACAATCAGCTTTTGCTTGGCCCACAAGCTGCAGCGAGTCACGGCACATGACTGGACCAAGTCTGACTTCCAGACAAAGGCCAAACATGGACCATACTTTTCTCCAAGCGACCTGATTGGTAGAATTTTTTACCTTCTCAAAAAAAATTTAAATGTGGGTCAAGATTGGTTAAACCATTTGTGTCAATTGCAGTTCCTGGAGGGCCGCAGCTCTGCACAGTTTAGCTATAACCCTAATAAAATACACCTGATCCAACTAATTGAGTCCTTCAGGCTTGTTTGAAACCTCCAGGTAAGTGTGTTAAAGCAGGGTTGGAACTGACACCTGTGGGTTAAACCAATGTGGCCCGCATATTAATTTCTAACATCTGGACCAATTGCTACATTTTACATCTGGCCCAAGTCTTGTGTGCCGCCTTAAAGATGGTGCCACCTCTGCCAAAACCGGGCCATGTTTGGATAAATGGATAAATGCTTGGTGTGCCAGCTTTATTCTAAATCTGGGCCAGAATTCTTTGCTACCTGGGTAATGTTAATATCTTGAATTTTGGGGTGACACTGTGGCCTCACAGCAAGAAGGTCGCTGGTTCGAGTCCCAACTGGTCAGTTGGTGTTACTGTGTGGAGTTTGCATGTTTTTCCCGTGTTGGTGTGGGTTTCCTCCGGGTTCTCCGGTTTCCCCCACAATCTAAACACATGCGCTATAGGGGAACTGATCAACTAAACTGGCCGTAGTGTATAAGTGTGTGTGAGAATGAGTGTGTATGGGTGTTTCCCAGTACTGGGTTGCAGCAGGAAGGCATCCGCTGTGTAAAACATATGCTGGAATAGTTAGCGGTTCATTCCGCTGTGGCGACCCCTGATTAGTAAAGGGACTAAGCCGAAAATAAAATTAATGAATAAATGAATGGAATAGTTGGCAGTTCATTCCTCTGTGGCGACCCCTGATTAGTAAAGGGACTAAGCTGAAAAGAAAATGAATGAGTGAATGAATGCTATATTATAGTTATGGAAAATAATCAAGAGAGCACTTTTAATTAAGGCCAAACTCTCAGTTTCTTTGGATTTACTAGGAGTAAATGTGTGGAATATTAAATATTGTGTCCCTTAAAAATATATATAAATAATCCCATTTATCTGAAACAAATAAAACAAGACAAAAAAAGTGTTGTGAATTTGGAAGAGATGTCCTTATTAGTTCACAGAATGAAACTGATGCTTTCCTGGAACACAGAGCTGTAACTCAGAGTAAACGTCACATGTTCTCTTCAGAGGTTTATAATCTTCTTCATGCAGTCGAGTTGAGTTTTTCTCCTCAGTGGATATGTGCAGTTGGGCTCTCATTACCCAGAATTCCAGAGGGGATGAAGCAGCATGTGACCTGCTGCAGGCCACAGACTTCAGTGTGCGTCATTAATCCTAAACAGAGGATTACAAAGGACTGGAATGTGTGTGTGAGAGAGAGACGGAGAGTCTGGGTGTGTGCATGTGAGTGTTAGTGAATGTGTGTGAGAGTGAGTGTGTTTGTATACGTGAATGTGTGTGTGAGTATGTTTTTATATATGTGTGTGTCTGTATATATATATATATTTGTGGCGTTGACACCATGCTCAATTGGTACTAATGGACCCAAAGTGTGCCAAGAAAATATCCCCCACACCATTACACCACCACCACCACCAGCCTGAACCACTGATACAAGGCAGGATGGATCCATGCTTTCATGTTGTTGAGGGCAAATTCTGAGCCGAGCATCCGAATGTGTCAGCAGAAATGGAGACTCATCAGACCAGGCAACGTTTCTCCAATCTTCTATTGTCCAGTTTTGGTGAGCCTGTGTGAATTGTAGCCTCAGTTTCCTGTTCTTAGCTGACAGGAGTGGCACCCGGTGTGGTCTTCTGCTGCTGTAGCCCATCCGCCTCAAGGTTGGACGTGTTGTGTGTTGTAACGAGTGCTTATTTGAGTTACTGTTGCCTTTCTATCAGCTAGAACCAGTCTGGCCATTCTCCTCTGACCTCTGACATCAACAAGGCATTTGTGCCCACAGAACTGCCGCTCACTGGATATTTCTTCTTTGTCGGACCATTCTCTGTAAACCCTAGAGATGGTTGTGCGTGAAAATCCCAGTAGATCAGCAGTTTCTGAAATACTCAGAGCAGCCCGTCTGGCAGCAACAACCATGCCACATTCAAGGTCCCCTAAATCCTCTTTCTTCCCCATTCTGATGCTCAGTTTGACCTGCAGCAGATCGTCTTGACCATGTCTACATGCCTAAATGCATTGAGCTGCTGCCATGTGATTAGAAACCTGCATTAACGAGCAGTTAGACAGGTGTACCTAATAAAGTGTATGGGTCTGTGTATATGTGCGAGTGTGTAAAAATAAGTGTTTGTGTAGGAGCATATGTACTGTATTTGCATGTGTATTGAAGTGAGTGAATGTATGTGTGTGTCTGAGGGTGTATTTAAGTGAGTGTGTCTGAAAGTGTGTATTTAAGTGAGTGTGCATTTGTGCACATATATACATGCGTGCATTTAGCTGCTGATCTCATGAACAGAACATCTTGATTATCTAGTCCTCTGAAATAATCCCAAACTGAACAGTGAAACCTCAGCAGCAGCAGCAGCAGCAGTCATGATCATTAGTGAGTCTCTTTCAGAATAAAAGCCTCTTGTAAATGCATCATTGTGATTATATACAGTATAACACAGTCACTCACTTCATGTGTGTGTTTATTTCTCCTCCAGATCCCTAACGCTCCTCCAGCATACGAGAAGATCGCCTCAGGACCATTACCTCCTCCATACACACCTTAAAACACACACACACACACACACTGAGGAAGACATCTGTAAATCTGCGGGATGAAGAGCTCTGAATATCATCTGCACTCACCACAGCTGGACTGAAAACTCAATGACAACAATCTGCCTTCATTATCATCAACGTCACATCAATAAATGTTATATGTGAAGCTCAGAAATATAATAACTATTGAAAAGTTCTGGTTTTAATTCAATGTATTTAAAAAGAGAACACTCTTAGGATGCACTGATGCCATTTAATAATGATCGAGTTGAACAATGAGTCACTATTTATATGACAGACATTGTATTTAAATTATATTTCTAATATCTAATAATAATAAATACTCAACGCTATCTAAAATCCCTGAAGCTCAACATGTAGATAACAGAAATGACTCTTGATTTGAGTCAAAAATGGCCCTTTTAGGTTTATTAAAAGTTAATACTTAAGCATTTTATTAACACACACATTCTTTAGTGAACAGAATTACTCTGCAACAAAACTAAGAGTACGCAGTTATATGTATTAAAGTTACACAGTTCAAAGCATGGTTTCAAAGCAATAAACTTATTTTCACTGAATAATTTCAGACTCAAATTCATTGTTTCATGTTCGGCTGTCTTGATGAATTAAACTTTTAGTCCAAAAATAATTATGAATAATATATTTGCTTACAGGCGTCACGGTGGTGCAGTAGTTAGCACGATCACCTCAGAGCAAGAAGATTGTTGGATTGAGCGCCGGCTGGGTCAGTGTGTGTTTCTGTGTGGAGTTTGCATGTTCTCCCTGTGCTGGCATGGGTTTCCTCTGTGTGCTCCCCCACAGTCCAAACACATGCGCTACAGGGGAATTGATCAACTAAATTGGTAGTGTATAAGTGTGAATCAGTGTGTATGGGTGTTTACCATAGATAGGTTGCAGTTGGCGGTATGCGTTGGCGGTTCATTCCTCTGTGGCGACCCCTAATTAATGAAGGGACTAAGCAAGAAATGAATGAATGAATGAATGAATGAATATTTGTTTACAAAAATACAATTTCTCTTCTCTGAAATTATTTAGTTGAATTTAATTACAGTATATTAAAACTAATTAAATGACATAAAAATTAACAGTAATCACTTACTTTTTCGGTAGATAAATTAATTTAATTACAATAACTCGTTAACTAATTACAGCCAGCACAGAGTATAACTACCGTTTTTTTTCCGGTACTCGGTACCGATATTTTTCTGGATGTGCCAGTTTTCCAAGTATGACATTCATTCACCTTCGGCTTAGTCCTTTTATTCTTCAGTGGTCACCACAGCGGAATGAACCACCAACTATTCCAGCACGTTTTACACAGCGGATGCCCTTCCAGCTGCATTCCAGTACTGGGAAACACCCACACACACTCATACACTACAGCCAATTTAGTTGATCAATTCCCCTATAGCGCATGTGTTTGGACTGTGGGGGAAACCAGAGCACCCGGAAGAAACCCACACCAACACGGGAAGAACATGCAAACTCCACACAGAAATGCCAACTGACCTGGCTGAAACTCAAACCAGTGACCTTCTTGCTGTGAGGCCACAGTGCTAACCACTGAGCCACCTTGCCACCCACAAGCATGACTGAGAGTAAATTTGAAAACAGCTTTTCTGTAATAATGAGCTATAGTAACTCTATTTTTCCAGCTTTTCACAAAAGTGTTTCCACTGTTTAAAACCGAGGACATAATAATAATATTAATAAAAACATGTCTCTATCAACCGGTCCGAAACTAATTTCACTAAACAAATATTTTAACACAACACTGTCTAACAATTTTCAATGTTGTGCAATAATCAACAGCATTTGTGTAAGTCTTTAATATTTTATTGTTTTTGCAAGACTGAGATCAGCATCGGTGCATCCCTAATTTAAACACATTCAATGTTATATGTTTGCTGTTTAAAGAGTCAGATTGGTGCATTAACAGAACCAGCATTATGAACAGATAGAGCTGCTGCACACATAGTCTACATCGGTATTGTCTTCTAATGTCTTGTTCCTAAATATATTCTTTTAGTATTTAGGCTATCACCATTATCAGACATTGCATGACTATAACAGTGAACAGCAGTGGTCAAACTTGTACCTGCATGTTCTTTTTGAGTTCCAGCTACCTGAAGGTTTCAATGAAGATACGCTGAGCTTCTCATGCAGGCATCACACACATACATACAATAACAAAGAATAAAACATTTAGAGGACAAAACACTCGCATGTATTTTCATCAACCATTTGAAAGGTGCATTTGGGGTAATTCAGGGTTTTCTGATGGGGTTTAAATATTAAAATAATAAATAATAAAAGTACAAGAAAAATAAACATTTTTAAATAAACCAGAGAAAATATAAAAGGTTAAATATCTTGAGAAATGCCATGAGCATGCTAATATTAAATATTAAATGCATTTTGAACGATTTTTAAATTATTTATACTTTTTTATGAGGAATATTTTAGATCTTGTTTTCTTATCTAAAACTTTTAACTCTTCGCACTGTTCAAACTGACTACCCTTGTGTTGTGTTCGGGATGAAAACATCCTCTGAATTGAACTGCTGGTAAAATGCATCAGATTAATTATTTTTTCAAATTAATTAGCTTTAATCTGTTAATTAACCTCAGTGCTGATCAGAACTATTAAAATGCTTAGAAAATTGCAAGATTTTAAAGGGCACCTATTTTACCCCTTTTTAAGATGTAATATTAATATTATGGTTCTTCTGAGTGTGCCAGTTTAGGTTCAGTTCAAAACAATATTCAGATTTTTTTATTATGATGTGTTAAAGGGTCATTTTGGGGGCGTGTACACAGCTCGCTGTTTTAGGGGCGTGTTCTTCACATGAAAATTAGTTTCTACTTCCCGCCCAACTTAACAAGGGGGCGGAGCCAAGAGCTCCCCCGCTTTGTGTATGGCAACAGACAGGCAGACAGAGAGAAGCAACATGAGTGAGAGGACCAGCATTCAGCTGTACATGTACAACTCAGACACAGACCAAGCAGAGAGTACAGAATCATTTGTGTCTTTGTATAGTTTTACAGCCAACTGTGTGCTAGTTTAAAGCTCCGAGCTTGTAGCCTACACCGAGACTAATAACCAAGCACACTGAATTAACTTTGACTGAAGGGCATCACACACCGGATGCACCGCGACACGGCGCGCACATGACAGTTGAAAGTATCGCACACTTGCAGCTCCGGTGTGTGTCCCCTGATAGAAACTTATGTTTATAATACAGAAATGCATGCCGCTGCGTGGCGTGACGCTGTGTGTCGCCGAGCGGCGCTTCTGGTGTACGACATGCTTGAGGCTATAACTAAAGGGATATGGATACACCGGATATGGCGCTCAGAGCCACGACACGGCACACCAGATGCGCACATTCGCATGTTATTTAAAATGAAACTATTCAGATAACGCTCTGTGGCGCGGCAAAAATATGAACAGTGTCCTGAGCAGGGCCAGCGCGTCCATAGAGGCGACCTCATAGTGAGCGAACGTGAGACGCACGTGAGGCAACGCGCTCGCACTTTTCAGCTGCACCTAGTTAAGATGACAGGGAGCTTCTGTGACCGCGGGAAATGCAAACGGCTGTAGTTTACGGAAGACACAATGAAAAGTACACATGTATGCAAACACACCAAAACTCACAAACAATGGCGGCGAGGAGAGCGATAACGTGGTGAATGTTGAGCCCAATGAGCCTTACATATAAACATAGAGCAAGGGTGTTTCTTTGGTGACGTCGCTTTGACTCACACACTGAAAATGGCGGACGTGAAACAACATACTAAGGATATGGTAATGCGCACCTGTCAATCAATATTGGTGGGCGGGGGGACCGCACTCCTACGTCAAGTTGCGGTTGATATCAAAACCGCTCCAATTGGTCCACTGTTTTTATGTTGTTAAACTGAATAAAAAGCACTGAGTGTGTTTATATCACCCCAATATGACGCTCTATACACTATACCTACACATATGTCTGTTTAAACAGCTTGAAAAGTAGATTTTTCACCATAGGTGCCCTTTAACACTTTAATTGCCAAGTTCACAAATTACGTCACAGATTTGGTGAAAAAAACCCCAAAATGACGTCTTTTTAATATTAAAAGTAAGGCCGTACTCACACTATGTACAGTTTCTATGAATCGGGCCAAAGCACGCTTGTCCCCCCTCCCGTCTCCCCTGACGGCCTGCACTCACATTACATTCAGGCCTGGGTGCTCTTACATCATGGATGATGCTCTGTTCAGTAAGCGCTCTCGCTCAGCACAGTGGACATTTCTTTAGTTATATGGTTTAAGTGGTTTGATATGCGGTGATGCAGTCTAATATTTCACTGAACAGATCAGACACTGTTGACGCTCATAAACAATCATAAAGTCCTCATGCTGCAGGAATTAGGAGGTTTGCTGAAGCTGCAGCTGTGGTGCAGTGAGGGGTTTGCGTCTTTAATAATCTACAACAGTTTGTGTTCATTAAACAGTATGAATGATTAATTAATCCATATCAAACAGTCCCTTAAAAGTCACGTCTCGCTTTCAGTTTCGTGCCTGAGCCCGAAACTGAAAGCGAGCCCAAGTGAACCGTGCTCTGGCCCACCTCTTTCAACCGGGCCAGGGCCACCCAAGTGAACCGTGCCTGAGCCCGATTCAGAGCACTCACACTTCTCAAACGATGTGGAAAACAGGCCTGGGCACGGTTCGGATAGCATAGTTTGAGCACACCCTAATTGTAGACTGTGTTTTTAGTCATAGTCTTGGACATGTGAATGATTAGTAACAACACTGGCTTTGACGCATTGTTAGATTTTCATTTTTTTCTCCCTAATTTACTGTTGGTGGCTGTTTTTGCCTCATTGACTTCCACATTCACACCTGCCCAAACGAACCAAACCAAGAGGGAAAACAAACTCTAGCGCGATTCAACCCAACTAAATAAGGCAGGTGTGAAAGCACAAAAAAAGTTTTGCAATAAAAAATGTGGTAATAATAGAAGTCACTGGGGCAAAATACAGCACGAACAGTAAATTGGGAAGAATAACTTAAAATCAACTAAAAACAATGCATCAAAGACAAAGTTGGTTCGCATGTCTAAGACTAATAAAAGGTTTAAAAAAATCCAGTCCACAATTAGTTTTTATAGTGAAAATACGTCATTTTGGGTTTTATTTCACCAAATCAGTGACATCATGAATTTGGCAATTAAAGTAAAAATCCTGTAATTTTCTAAGACATTTAGTAGTTTTGATCAGGACAGAGGTTGATTACCAGATTTATGCCTAAAAATATTAATCTGGTGCATTTTAACAGCAGTTTATTTCAGTGGATGTTTTCATCCCGAACATAACAAAAGGGTGGTCCATTCACCCAGAGTGTAATGTTGAGTTTAAAAAAAAAATATTCAAAGCATTTTCTGAAAAAATGTGTCAAAATAAGATTTGTCAGCAAAATCATTCCGCTAGCTGAAACACAGAGAAAGTTATGGTCAAATTAATACTCAAAATCAACCGAGAGTGGATAAAAACAACCCAACAGTACATAAGGGTTAATGAACTCCAGAACACAAGTCCTTTACTTCAGTCATAAATATGCCAAGTTTATTTCATGAATATAGAGGAAACACAAAACCAAACCATTATCAGATAATGTCTGATAAAATAAACCTATATGCATGAACGTCCTAACGCAGGCTTGAGATCTTACGCAGACCAAAGACGGCTCTACAGATTATTAACCATTTAATGAAAAATGCTACAAAACATTCAAACCTTCCCATACAAATCGTATAAAAGAGTCAGCCAAACAAACACTGTTATGTACATTACTGGCCATTTGTAATCTCCAAACTTCTCTTTAACCAATTTCCCTTCAACTTGTGTTGTAGAGGGCAAATGCACAATATATTATTTTAGATTTTTAGTATTTAGCCTCCGACACTGGGAGAAATGGAACCAAAGGAAGCCCTCACAATCTAACTTGCTCTCAACAATTATCATTTATAATCCCAACAGCACAACAGACGACCTCTAGAATGATTTCAGAAGTTATGTTTTCTCAGCTGATCATTTATGCGTAAAATTGGTAACACTACTTGAGGTGGAACTAACCACTTGACCAGTTGTTGGCTTTGACATTACTTGAACACTCGATGCTTGAATGATATTTAAAACAGCACCATCAGGGCTCAACAATAGTTTACTAGAGGTGGGAACTTGTATGGGAACTGTGTGTTGCCCTTGTTGCAATTGGGGTAAAATAGCAGGCTTTCCCATTGTCCCAGGTTGCACAGCTCTAATAGGTGGACAAGGAGTCATTATGACCGTGTTCATAGATGGAGGAACTGTTGCAATAGGAGTGGCTGAACAAGTGTTTATTGGACCACCGATTGGTTGAACAGTTGCAACTGGAAGCTTTTGCATCCGTGAAACTGTGCTTTTCATGGGTGGTACATTAACCATTGGTGAATTCCGCACTATGGTGGTTTTTGTGGAGGGTATGACCGATGGTAGTTGGTTTTGTGATAACTTTCCTTGCAAGTGCATTGGTGAAGTTGTGCTTAGTAAGCCTCCTTGAGAAAATAAGGTGTCTTTGGGAATGCCAGTCGCACCTTGTGAAGGTGCAACTGATACTTTGGAGGCTTGAAAGATAGGAAGTCTTACAATGTCTGATGATGCTCCAGGATGCAGAGCTAGTGCCGCTTGTGAGAGAGCAGTAGGACCAGCCACCTTCAGTGGAGTTATGGTGTTTAGCTGCTGATGGACTTGATCGGAAGGCCTAGTTATTGGTGAGGGAAGCCTGACTGGAGTTACCAATCTTACACCTTGTACAACTGAAGCAACAGAGTAAGGGACCAAACTCTTTGGCCCTTTAAGAACAGTGGATGCAGAACTTGGGACTTGCAATTCTCCAGGGGCCTGCAATCCCCCAGAATAAACAGGACTTGAGACTTGCAAACCCGCAAGGTGAACAGGACTTGAGACCTGCAATCCTGCAGGACAAACAGGACTTGGGACTTGCAATCCCGCAGAATGAGTAGGACTTGGTGGTTGCAATCTTACAGGAGGACCAGGACATGAGACTTGCAATCCTGCAGGATGAACAGGACTTGGAACTTGCAATCCTTTGGGACAAGCAGGACTTGTGACTTGAAATACTGTAGGAGGAGCAGGACTTGGGACGTGCAATCCTGCTGGATGAACAGGGCTTGAGACTTGCAATCCTGCAGGACAAACAGGACTTGGGACTTGCAATCCTGCAGGAGAAGCAGGACTTGGAACTTGCAATCCTTTGGGACGAGCAGGACTTGTGACTTGCAATACTGCAGAATGAGCAGAGCTTGGGGCTTGCAATCCTACAGAAGGAGCCATACTTGTGACTTGCAATCCTTTAGGATGAATGGTACTTGGAACTTGCAGTTCTCTGGGACGAGCAGAACTAAGGATCTGCAATCCCTCAGGATGAGCAGGACTCTGGACTTGCAGTCCCCCGGAATGAACAGGACTTGTAATTTGCAATCCTTTGGGATGAACCGATGATCCTGAGCTGATGAGCAAGACATGGGTGCCAGGTCCAAGGCCTTGAGATGGGACAACAAATCTGGTGTTGTTTATTAGGAGCTGAGTTCCTGGAGCAAGTGGGACAGTGGTGTTTATTACGACTCTTTCATGAACACTTTTGTTAGTTGTGGTTGGAGGTCGAATCCCAGAGGTCATGACTATTGGAAGAGTTGAAGGAGAGTTTGGGCTTATTGCAATAGAATGAGATACACCAGAAGTACAAGAATTGGCTGTTGTTTTAACCGGTGAACGTGAAGTGCAAAGGGATGCAATCACTGGCTTAGTGGTCACATCAATCGGTACTGTAGTGTGTTTGGTAATTAGACTTCCTGAATATGAGGAAGTAGAGCTGCCAGATGTGAACACTGGTTTACAGTGAAAAGCATTTACCGTTGAAACTGATGAAGGTACATCTTGTTTTACAACTGACAAAAGTGCAGAGGAAGCCATGTGGCCAGTGCCTAAAGTTGAAAATGTGAGCATTTTGCTTTCAGCAGTCCCAGGTACCTTCAGAGGTCTTTCTGTATTCCCTGATGTGCTTGCAACTAATCTGCTTTTTGGGACAATCTGCAACCCACTTGAAGCTGATGCCGAAGATACACTGGAGACAATCACAGGTGTACTTTTCGTAGAGGCTTCAGGTGTTTTATTTGCACCAAGTATTCTTGATGTTAACCCTGGGACACCGATGTTCATGATGTTAGTACCAGAAGAAGTGCTGGATAAAGTTGTCCCCAACTTGGGAATGATCTTCATCCCTGGTGTACTAACAGAGGAAATATTGACCTCTGAAGCTGCCACACCTTTTGGAATGGTAAGTGCTGAGTTGCTTATAAACATAACCTGTGGTGCTGGTTTGGTACAGGTTGCCGTTGTAGCGGTAGGCATTGATGCTCCTGAAGGTGAAGAATTGACAAGAAAAACCTTTTGGAAGGTAGTTTGGGCAGGAGTTCTGCTTTCTGGTAAAGTGCTCTTCTGTGTGGTCTTCATTCCACATTTGGAGACCACATTCTGGACTCCTTGCACATTTTTTGTTGGTATAATGACACTATCACTGATTCTGCTTGTGGCCAGACATGAAGGTGTATTGACTGATATTTTGGTAGAAGTGTTATTAAGAGTCAAAGAAGTGTCTGTTTCTGTCACAAAAGTAGATGAGCTGGGATAAGCCCAATTTTTTGAGAGGGATTGAGGAGTGACTCCAGATACAGATTTAGCAGCTGGGGTGGCCGAAACAGTTTGTAACGTGGAAGACTTAGAAACCAGAAAGGCTTGAAGTTGCGGTGAGATAGTAAAAACTGGACTGGGAGGTAAAACCCCTGTTCCACTATCTGATGTCTGTACTTTGACCACGCCTGTGTTGCCTCCTCTTGTAGTAACAAGAATGGACTGCGAGTCTCTAATGCACACTGTCCTGAGCTCCTCTTTAGCGGCAGGCCTGTTCAGTCCACTACTGCCTACAACCTTTGGTTCAGTAGTCTTTTTAGGCACACTGACAGTTCTTAAACTGGGTGTAACTACAGCAGATGGTGTTCTAACAGTGCTGGTATCTTTCAGTGGTGCCACCTGTTGGACAGGTACCTTGTTTTCCGGTATGGTGAAGCCTGAAGCATTTGATAAGTAGGGTGTATTCTTTGAGACAGAAGTAAAGGTTTGCACTGCCTTTTTCTCAGTGCTTTGAATCAATAGATTTGAAGGCAGGATAACAACTTTTTGCATCAACTTCTCTCCTGTTTTTTGATCTGATATTTGCTGCACCGAAAACGTACTTGCTTTACTAATAAGGCCTACACCACCTGCCGTCTTGTACACCACCTGTCCAGTGATTTCGGTTGTAGTTGGTGTTTCTTTAGCATGTGGTGTAGGTGGACAGGTAGTTAAAACTACAGGTGGCACAGCTACAGATGCTGTCCTATGATCACGTGAAATCTGAGCCATCACCGCAGCCTTAGGATGACTTATTAAGGTCACTTTGTTTCCAACGCTCTTGGCCAGCAATGCCTGGATGGGTTTGCAAGTCCCCTGTAAGCTACACACAGGCTCAGGCAACACTGTAACTGTTGCTTGTTCTCGAGATACAACTTCAACATCATATTCTGATGTCAAAGAGCTCTCTGTTTCGATTTTCCCTTTCTTTCTTGGGCTCATTTCATCAGTGGCTGCAGCACTTTGGCGGCGTTTTGAACCACGAGTGAAGGGTCCAGACTCTGAAGAATGCATTAATAGTTTGGGTGTGTCGACTTGGCATCTTGACACGTGATTTTCAAGCTGGTTTACATTCTCTGCAAAATAAAGCAGCAGGAATTAGTCTATTTGATACATATATAACCAAAAACAAAACTACTGAATGATCTGAATACGTTTTAAAATGGAAAACTATTATGGAAAACTACTAGGGATACACAGAATTCCGGCCACAAAAATGCCATTTTGATTTTTCAGAAGAATAATGGGTTAAAATACGAGCTGAAATAAGTCTATGCTGTGCTGCACTGATTCACTTTCCCCTAAGCCTGAGACACGTCACGAAAAACAATGTGCTATGAAACCCCTTCATTTCAATGGCTACGTTTACATGCACCAATTTTCATTGTTTTATGTTACTTTCGCTGGATAAAAATAGTTTTTATATCTATTTAATCTACTACAGCAAGGTACTCTAAACCAGGGATTCTCAACTGGTGGACAGCGGCCCACTAGTGGGTCTAAGGCGATCCTGCTGTGAGATTAACTTAAATATTATACTATAATCATTTGACCTCATTATTAAATATATCATATTAAAATGATTGAAGTAATGGCATTTCCCGTTTTCTGTTACTGAATAAGCTAATTCGGACTCACTGTTAGATGCAGACTGTGGCCCTCAGTTGTATAAATCAAACCACCACGCAAATGTAAAGGAAACGATGATTAGAGTTATAATAACCAGCTCGTGCATGCCTGCGACTCGTACTATATTAGTCACACAGGTCCATTGATTCACAAACCATGCGTGCTCTCTTTGCGTGAAAACTTTAAAATATCCGCTTAGTTGTCCTAATTAACGCCCTGCGAGTGTTTTATAATGGACAGTACAGTAGGATCCAGTGAGAGTCGGTGATGTTTCAGTTTTTAATAAAATGATGCAGAAAAATAAGAGAATAATAGAAGGCAAAATAAATGTTTTGCTAATAAAAACAGCTTTAAAATAAGCTTTTTTCTTTTAGACAATCAGTTTGGGTCTTCAAATTTTTCAGAGCAGGATGTGGGTCTCGAAGTGAAAAAGGTTGAGAAGCCCTGCACTAAACGCTTTCCCTGATAGTAACAACTCATACTCATTATGCAGAACATATGATAAGTCACAGACAATTTGTTTAGCATGTCTTAATGTGTCCTGTTCATAAATATGCTGCAGTGACATCTGTCCTGATACACTAATAATTTTTCAAGCAGTGTGAATTAAACAACACTAGCCCGCCTGGGTTGCAACAGAGCAGCGCCACCAGAAGTTAAACTAATTCAACATATTTAAAATGTGTTGAATCTTTTAATCAGTATAATTTAAGTTATTGAATTAGATTTTAAGACTCTTACAAATATTGCTTTATATTATTTTAAAATAACCAGTTTTCAGATTTTGACCAAGTGCATCTAGAATTTCTGGTTTCAGCACAGAATTTTAATTTCGGTGTATCTCTAACAAACTAGAAAACATTGACTCGCTCCTCTGAACATCAGATTTATATTTATATCTTTGTTTTAAAATCCAAGTTAAAATCTTTAACCATTTAACGCCATTTAACACATGAAGAAACTAGGGCTGTCAATTGATACAAAAAAAGTGTGTTAATTAGTTAATTTTTTTGATTAATCATGAATCCAAAAAAAGATAAAAATTCTAAAATACAGGCACTGCAAATATGGAAATTGAAAAATTATAATAATATTTAAGTATTGAATAAAACCAATTGTACTCATTGTAAAGTTGTATTGTGAGTTGAGAACATTAATTCTAAAGTAGAAACAATTTAGCTTAGTCCTCCTTAACATTTAGCCAGTTGCTAAGACAGTCCAGTCTATTGACATTATCAGGGGACAACACGCACTCACACACACACTCACACACACACACAGTCACACACACTCACGCGTGCGCACTCCCTTTAGATCATCAACACGCACGATCGTGTTAATCAAATTTGCTTAAACTAAGTGTTCTTAAAGTATGGCTGTATTTCTCAAGCAAGGATTCTGACACAGCAATGTGAAGCAGACGCTTTACAACAGTTGCGTGTAGGGGAGAAACACGTCAAACTTAATGAAACATTTGAGGGAAACATTTGACTTGGAATCAACTTAAAGGTGAGGAATAGGCTGTCTTTGACATCAACAGGCACTTTCACGGAGTACATTTACATGGACACCAATACTCTGCTTTGATTAAGATAATACTCTGATTAAGAGTCGACCATGTAAGCATTACCTTAAAGGACCAGCTGAGTCCCGAAATGCGGAGGTTTTTCTTTCTGTTTGCCATGCGGTATCAAATTCCATTAATACAGCACTCTTCCGGCAGTCCTTCATATTTTTATCTAATAATTGTCACGAGGCATGAACAATATGTTGCTGAATGAAAGTGAACTGCTGAACTGCAGTAAAGTGATTAAAAATGAAACACTTGAAAATTGCATGAAACGCCGGTGTCACGGATGAAAGTGAGGACCGGGGGGTTCACTTAATATACTGCCGCCCAATGCGGCCGCCTAGGTCTCCTCTATGGACGCGCCGGCCCCAAACACACGTCGGCCACAACAGGAAATAAAAAACTGCAACTGCGTTAATTTTTTTAACGCGTTAAATATTTCTAATTAATTGCGTGCATTAACTCACTAATTTTGACAGCCCTAGTATAAAGCAGTATTAATGCAACTTTTCTTACATTCTACTGGCTTTTGATCATGTAAAATATTTAGGGATGCACCGATACCAGTATTGGGTCGATACTTGGTTAAAATACTCATACTCGTATCCTACATAAAGCGCACTAATACCACTCAACAGTTTTTCACTTGCATTAATGTATTAATTAATGTATTATATATTTATAGTTTAGTCGTCATAAACAGTCTGTTTAAAATACATTATTAACAACTCGATGCTGAAGAATAAACCAAATATGCAATATGATCGTGTGAGTGTGCGTATTAGAGCAGTATGTCAAGATAAAATCGCTTAAAACATCTTAATATCAAAGTTTGAATAACCAACTATTGATCTGATCCACTTGCGAACCAACCATATAGTTAAACTTTTTGATTACCTGACCCGCAGATTAATGGCAGGACTTGCGAATATAACGAAGAACCGTGCATTACATTACATGGATTTATATGTACCCCAATATGCAATGTCAAGAGAGTGACTCGATAAGGTAACGTACACTGCACACACTTGATAATGTAATGTGTGAAGTCGTGGACATGTGTCAGCGCAAGGATAACTTATCCTTTAAACGTCTATGCTTAATTGGTAATCAATAAGGTCTATCGATTTATAGGATTATCAACAGTGTGTGTGTATTTTTGGCTTGGCATAGTCTTCTGTTAAAGATTAGTGTTCATTCTTGCTACAGGCAAAAATATAAAACCTTCTTTTAAATTAATTGCACTTTCATTGAAACCAAATCGGTACTCTGTATCTGCGAGTACACAGATTAAAATACTCGTATCGATTTGTAAAAAGTGATATCGGTTCATCCCTAAAAATTAGGGATGCACCAATCCCAATACTTGGATCGGATATCGGTTCAATATCGCATATTTTTGCCGGATTAGGTATCGGCCAGCTGGTACTGATCCAAATCTGTTCTTGCGCATGCGCTATATTCTGTGTAGCAGATCGCATTTGCAACACTGGAGTAGAGAGGGTTATTACCTGCTCTTCACACACAAAGCAGGCCTACCTGTAAGTTTAAATTAGAAAAGGCTCAATAATACATTGGACAGATCCTCAATGCACTGATTTCTCCCCTTTGTGCTGCTGTTCAGGAAGTGTCCGCAGATACCGGAGGGCTGCACACTGTGATGCATCAAACGCTTCATTCACGCATCCGGCTGCGCAGATGTGATGTGCGCCGCACTGTAAAACTATTCCCACAATACATTTCTGTTCTCTCATCCTTCTGAGTTTATTCTACTGAGGGGAATACTTTCAGTGCTGAGAAGGGTTCGTAAAGCCTGGCTCACTGTGGTCAAAGTAGTTGATTAATAAAAGTGAAACTGACGGGCGCAATATGGATTGTCATTATTATTTAGCCTAATGTAGGCTACTCTGAAACTGAATATGTCACTGTAATTTTATTTATATCAACATGTTTTTTAACAGACCAGTTTGTGTTTTGGTGCTGAAGCATATAAGCGGTCCTTGTTTGAACTTTAGAGATTTGGCGAGGAATTATTAAGTAAAACTGGCAAATATCAGTCAAACCTGGGAAATATCAGACTTTGCTAAAAGGCTGATTATTTTAGCAACGATTAGTGTCAGTAGTCGTAGCCTATTACAGGTTTAAAAAAAAAATCGTAATATTAAAAAAGGAAACATAAGCTGGACCACAACAGATCAATGTCATAATGAATGCTCAAATAATGTAGCCTAGTTTACAGCAAGCATCATGCTTAGTTAGATTGTGCCGTCAATCATATATAGGCCTATAGGTCTGTTATTTTTACTAATTGAGTTTAGCACCAGAACTATAGAAACTGTAATATGCTCAAAAAACAAACAAAAAAAAACAGCACTGTATCAGGATCGGGTTGGTTCCAAAAAAGAAAAGGTGCATCCCTACTGAAAAATTATAATTTCTTTTATTCTTTTTATTGTCAATTTGTTTTTGTTTTTATTATATTCTTGTTGTTTGTGGATTTTAGTTGTTGTTAAGCACATTGGTCCACTTGGGTTATTTTTAGATGTGCTATATATGTATATATATAGGTTTATTGTTAGTGTTTCTTTAACACAAAGTCCATGCATTTGCATTTTTTTTTGTTTATAAATTGTCATTGTCAGGTTAATCTTGCAATAGAAATTCATCCTCTACTCAAAGTCCATGCATTTAGAAATACATTTTTTTTTCTTTCAAGGATCTTTGAAACTTTTGTATTTAATGTCTGTTTTTTTTCTGTAATTCTCATTTTACACATGCAAAATAAAAATAAATACACCAACAAAAAACAATGTACAAATGTCTCACCTGCTTCCTCAGAATATTCCTTCATATTTCTGCTGCTTCCGTCTTCATCCTCCAGTTCCTTTGTTGCCTCAGTGGGCACGGATGCATCTTTACCCTGTACTTCCCCAGAATGCACTGCGTCCGTCTGCTCTCTGATAAAGTTTTCATATTCTGGGTGTTTTCTGAAATCGTCACATTCCTTTTTCAAGCGCGCTCTGTTGAGGACAAGGACAGCAGTGAACTCACAAAGCTCAGTTTCCTGGAAAACAACACCTCGAGGCAGAAAAATAAAAACACACAGCGAGGTGTATCAGCACTTACACCTCTCCCAAAGTCAAATGTAAGCACTTTTCAGGCCCTTTCCAGATGCATTTCTAAACTATTAAAAGCATTATTAGTACATTCATTCTTCCATGGCGGAGCGCCACACTAAAATTCATCCCGCCACAGCTACATTACAGCTTCTCATTCAAAACATTCAGTCATTGTTGTTTTTTTAATAGCGGGCATAATCGCACCAGAACGTATTAAAAGGTAAGTGAATTATAACAGAGCAAGCTTTTCTGTAATCGTATAGTGCTGTGCGTTATTTGTTTAACCCTTTAAGGTGACATGCTGACTGACTGACAAGTGCGAGAGGCCAGCAAACACAACGTATAGCTTTCAGTTAAGATGAACACAGTTTTCATAATTATACTTTATAGATAAAGGTCTGTGGCTCTGCATACAATGACTTTATTTTGCTGGAGTTTATAGCCATTTCACTTTACTTCAGGATGCATTAATGCCATTTTGTAGGTCTATTATTCATACATATTCCTAGCAAATCGAATAAATGCTGGAGACATACTTGCGCTAAATCACACTTCAGCAGCGTTTATTTGAGGGCGCACAAAAAAATCTGCACTTGAGCAGCGTAAATTTGAGGGCGTGCAAGAAGTTTTGTGCATGAACAGAGGAAATCAGCGATCATGCAAACAGATTTGCATGCTCGTATTTACATAAATGCAATCTCGACTTGTAATACTGCGCTCACAACATTCGTCATTGAAATAACACCTTAGGTAGTTGGTAGATCTGTGTAAAAGGCCTGCCGGCACAGCTGGAAAAAATCCTAGAGGAAACACTGTGTATATACAGTTGAAGTCAGAATTATTAGCCCCTTTGAATTATTAGCCTCCCTGTTTATTTTTTTTCCCAAATTTCTGTTATATAACATGGTTTTAACACATTTCTAATCATAATAGTGGTAATAACTCATCTCTAATAACTGATATATTTTCTCTTTGTCATGATGACAGTAAATAATATTAGACTAGATATTCTTCAAGACACTAGTATTCAGCTTAAAGTGACATTTAAAGGCTTAACTAGGGTAATTAGGTTAACTAGGCAGGTTAGAGTAATTAGGCAAGTTATTGTATAATGATGGTTTGTTCTGTAGACTATCTGTAGACTAGGCTAATAATTTTGACCTTAAAATGGCTTTTAAAAAATAAAAACTGCTTTTATTCTACCCGAAATAAAACAAATAAGACTTTCTCCAGAAGAAAAAATATTATCAGACATATTGTGAAAATTTCCTTGATCTGTTAAACATCATTTGAGAAATATTTAAATAAGAAGTATATATATACTTCAACTGTATATATATATATATTTTTTTTTTGCTACATTTTAATTTAATATTAACTAAATAATTAATTATTAAACAATCCACAATGCATTGTTAGTATTATTTTAAAGATTTTCAAAGCTTTTTCCTAAAATAGGTTTCAAAATAAGGTTTGTCAGTAAAAAAAAAAAAACACTCCATTTGCTGAAACACAGGGAAAGTTGTGGCCAAATTAAGCCTCAAAATCAGCCCAGAGTGGATAAAAACATCTCCAACATGACATAAAAGTTTACAATCTAAAGGATGCAGAATAAAAAAACTAAAAACAAAAACTCCAGAGTTTATTTTATGCAAGGAAAAAAATAAATATATATATAAAGTTTTATTTTACGTTATTATATTATTTTTTTTATAATAATTATTTATTATTTATTTTATTACATTATTTTTATTTTATATTTATATATATAAATATACAATTAATTAGTATTACCGATTAAAAAAACAAATAATTGTTAATGTTGAACTATGATTAATAAATGTTTTGCAAGATTAATGTTACTCTATACATTATTGTAAAGTGTTACCCTATTAAACATTAAATTATATAACATCTAATAACATAAAATGCTATAACATATGATTATATAATATAATATGTCATTTATGCTGTCCACTGCACTGAAAAAGCAGATTCATTGAATTAACTAAATTTTTATAAGTGGTTGCAAACAATGTATTTGGGCTGAACTTAAGCAAATTAAGTTGAGCGTTACTATATTACATTTCTAAATTCAGCCCATATAAATTGTTTATAACCACTTACCTTATAAAAACTTAGTAAATCCAATAAATCTTTTTTTCCGAGTGTGTATTCAGCATTAACGTGTGGCTTCAGCACTTCAAGGTTAATATTAAATCATATTTTATGAAACTTTATTCACCTGTTCCTGTGGAAGGCCTTGAGGAGTTTGGGTTCCCAGGGCAACAGCTCATTTAGCAGCCGAATTAGTGTGATGTGCAGATCCTTCACGGAGGCTCTATTATGAGGCCAGCGGCACTAAAATAAACACACACACACACACACACACACACACACACACACACACACACACACACACACACACACACACACACTTAACACACACATTACATTCTATGCTGATAACACACACACACATTTCTGCTTTTTCTGGTACCATTAGTGCTGGCTGATGACAAAAATCTCCCCTCACAATAACGATCACACATCCAATTGAAATGAATGGGATATTAATTGAAATGTAATGTTGTTGATGTTGTCTTAAAGAGCTCCTATATTGGGTTTGAGAATGATCTTCATCAGTGTGTAACACAGCTCAAAGTAAATTGAAATATCCAGCTGAGGCTTAAATCTGAAAGTGTGCCGTGTTTAAAACTAATGATTCATCTATAAAAGAGTGTAACGAGTCTTTCGCCGCGCTGGTGAGACGTCGACACAGAACTTAAGCCCCACCCATTTGTTGCACGCGCAGACACTGGAAGTTGAAACCCCCCAGCCCCGCCCACAAACACTGCAGAAAGAAAAAGAGGAAACCAAACACTGCAGCAGATCCCAGCTGAATCGAGTTTCAATATAGTTCAGCTTTTGCCGCTGTGTGGATTAATAGTGAATGGGTGTCACAGTTTTTACTTTAGATAAGAGTAATATGCTGGAGTTTAACTGCACTGCTTTAATGCACTCCTGCATTGGGCTCACACATACACTCTGCACTCTGACTACTTGTTGATAAGCCGTGGTGGGCGGTTCTCGCTGTCTCACACTGAACGCAGTCGACCAATCACAACAGACGGGGTCATCGGATCTATCGGCGCAGATTAGCATCGCACTAAGGAGGGGTTTGGGAACAAATAAATTGTTGAATTAATCATATAGGAGTCGCTGAGATAATTAGGTAAAAATAAATAAAGATTATAAGACAATGAAAGTGTTATGGACCTTGCATGCAGATCAGACTGTTGTTGGAGACCACCAACACCAAAATATGACCTTTTTCAATAAATAATAGGGGCTCTTTAAGACATACCCCGCTCTAACAAGACCTCAAAAAAAAAAAAAAAAACTAGAATTGTACATTTCCTAAAGAAAATATAAGTGGGGTTTGCGTGGTAAATCGATGGGGTAAAATGCATTACCGTATTGCCCAACGCACAGTACAGTCGTTAGTATGATGCTAGCATGATTAGCAAGTAATTAACATGATGCTAATTGTGTTAGCATAATGCTAATGACATGCTGATCGAGTTGCTAGCATGATTAGCATGTTGTTAGTATGATGCTAATCACGTTAGCAGTATGCTAATAGAGTTGCTACCATGATTAGCATGTAGCTAACAAAATGCTAACATGATTACCATGAAGCTAGCTTGGATAGCAAGTAGCTAGCATGTTTTGGGCAATATAAACTGTTGCTAGGGTACTTTGTTTTGTTGCTATGGGTGTGGTTACAAAGTGTACATGAAGGTGGCTGGTTGCCTGAGTCAAAAGAGCTCATCCCCATATCTGTATGGCATTGCTATGCAAAGATATGTATCAAAGCCTATTATAATGGCAGTCTATGGGATCCGTTTGGGGGCGTGGCTTGTGAGCTTCATTATCATATTGAGATGCTTGCTTATTGGTTGTCTGAGTCAAATGAGCCAACCCCCATGTCTGTATGACACTGCTATGCAAAAATATGCATCAAAGCCTATTATAATGGCAGTCTATGGGACCAGTTTGGGGGTGTGGCTAGAGTGCCTCATTATCATATTAAAACTCTGACTGGTTGCCTAAGGTAAATGAGCCCACCCTCATGTCTGTATGACACTGCTATGCATCATATTGAGATCCTGATTGGTTGACCAAGTCAAATGAGCCCACCCCCACATCTGTATGACACTCCTATGTAATGTTATTGATGTGTGACATTTATAATGGAAGTCAATGGCCTTCTAGGAAATGAATGGGAGTCAATAGCAATGTTAAGTCAACGGGGACCACTTTGAGACGTCCTAGCACCCCAGGGGTACAACTTATACCCTCTTTCGGGATATGGTCCCACTTAGGCTGCAACCCCCTACAGATATTGTGAATCCCATATTTCTATGAAATTCACTCTCGGCGCAGTGATTCGTCAAAATTTGGCTCAATGTTAAGTCAATGGAAGATTTGGGACCCCCTAGCTCCCCAGGGGTACAACATTTACCCCCTTTCGGGTTATGTATATACCCGGGCTGAAACCCTTTTGAGATGTGGTGAATCCCATATTTCTAGAAAATGTACTCTTGGCGCTATGATTTTTGTCTTTTGTTAGGTACTGTGTTTGGCCGTGTTCTAGAAAATGAATGGATGTCAATGGGGCCATGTTAAGTCAATGGGAAACTTTGGGACATCCTAGAGCCCCAGGGGTGCAACATTTACCCCCCTGTGTGGTATGTTCTTACTCAGGTAGCAACCCTTTCGAGATGTTGTGAATCCCATATTTCTAGCAAATCAGTCTTGGAGCTATGATGTGTCAAAGTTTGTCCCCATGTTATGTCAATGAGATTTTTTTTTTTTTGGGGGGGGGGGATAATAAACCAATAAACCCCCGACCCCTTATAAAAGTCATAGCACACCATTCCCGATAAAAACGGACAATTTGACCCCACTTTCAAGGGTCTGGGGCGAAAACTGCGGGACTAGTTACGCGGCGAATTTTTGTGTGGAAAAAAAAACAATAATCATAAGAAAGGAGAACAGTAAGAGTGGACTTT
Organism: Danio tinwini; assembly: GCA_903798205.1. Classification (NCBI taxonomy): domain Eukaryota; kingdom Metazoa; phylum Chordata; class Actinopteri; order Cypriniformes; family Danionidae; genus Danio; species Danio tinwini. The sequence goes on from CAIGQZ010032368.1 coordinate 506,028, forward strand.
GCCTATGGCAAACCCCATTAATAAATAACAATAATAAATAAATATGTAAATCTAAAGAAAAAAAAACTATTATATATATATATATATATATATATTTATACATATACATTTTATATATTATTTATATAAATTTATTAATTTTACTATTATTTATATAAATAAATGAATAAATAAATATGGAAAGGAAAAATCTGAATGAGACATTTACAACATTTGCATCAGTTTCTCACTAAAACAATTTTTTTGGAAAATGTAAGAAATAACACATTTTAATGATGTTTACTTCACAATAAAATATTAATTGAAATAATAAATAAATTAATTAAAATATTAACTAAGTAAATAATTATGTAAATTTATTTTTATAAAGCATTTATATTTGCCTACCACTGACCGAAGAAAACAAAACTCAGTCCTGAAGGGAAGGTGTCCTTCCTTTAACACACCTGCCTGGGAGTTTCTAGTATAACTAGAAAGAGCTTGATGAGCTGCTTCAGGTGTGTTAAATTGGGGTTGGAACTAAAATATGCAGGACACCGGCCCTCCAGGACTGAGTTTGGCACCCCTGTTCTAACATATATATATATATATATATATATATATATATTTATATATTTCAAATATAGACGCGCACATGAGCGATCGCGAGCTCCCTGGACATACGGCAGATTTTGTTCTTCTTGGCTTTGTGGCTGTTCATCAAGACGATGATAAGGTTTGTTTGAGTTTGGGTCGATCATGGCTCGTTATTATATGTATATATTATTACAGTGTAATGTCTCGGCTGTGTCATTTGGGTTCATTCTTCTGCTTGTGTATGTGCAAGTGACGCTTCTCTGTAAACCAATAGCGTTCAGCTGCACGTTTAGCTCTGCCTTTTGGTACCTTTTTGCTGTGCTAGGTACCCTTTGCAAAGGGTGCCCAAAAAGCGGTACTGTTCGCTTTTAGGTACCTTTTGACAGTGGAAACGGCCATAAATGAGTACCGAACTGTATCGTACCACTCATTGGAATTGGGCCATATGTTTGTGTGTGTATGTTATGTGCATGTATGTGTGTGTGTGTGTGTGTGTGTGTGTGTGTGTGTGTTCCCTCTCTTACTAACAGATCTCTTTTTGCCGTCCAGATTATCCAGCTGATCTTCAGTTTTACTGATCAGGACTCTCAGATCATCCAGACTGGAGCAAACCAACTACAGCATAATAGGGGGAGACAAGAAAACACGTTGTTTATTTATTTAGATGCACACACAGGTTGAATCTAGAACTGAAGGTACATTTGACTTCAGATTTATTTTCCTGAAGACTGAGCTTCTGTGTTTTACTTCTGCACAAATGACTGTGTTGGTTTGAGGTTTAGCCGCAGTTATCAGGCAGATCTGACCGACTGCACCAGCTCTGCTGACAGCAAAGATAAAGACTACTGAGACTAGAGTGCGGTTTTCAACACTTATTTTCAATCTGATAGTAATTTTATTCACTTCTACTGAAAAAAGGGAAAAGCTCTTCATGTGAAGCTTTATAGTGACAAGTGAATGGTTATTACTCTTTAAATGTCATAATCTTTAATCTCCAAGTGTTAAAACCTTAATGTCTGTGGTTTGTTTTTGTCATAAATGATTAGAATCTGCATTATTTTATTGATCTGACACTTTAATCCAAATGATTCACAAATGAGGAACATCAGTGTTGTCAAAACATTACAGGATACAAATAGTACACGCACACATCGATTTATTAGTGGAAGCATAAAAAAACAACAACAACTAGCTAACAAAACAACTAACAATAAATAAGTGCAATATTGTGTTATGCAAACTTCAATAAAAATATAATAACCAAAGAGTTTGTAAAGTAATAAATGAAAGTATTTTATTTATATACATATATAAAACAGTTCAATATGTTCCTACCACTGCCTCGCTTTATCTGCAAAATGTGCCTGCAGCTTTTGACCACTGGGTGGTGCTTTAACCATAGCTAACCTTCAGCTAAAATATCAACATGCAATTTTCAGCATGGCCAGCTTTGCCTTTTCACAATACTATAGAAAGTTCCAATGCACAAATAACCTAAGATAAACATGCAGTTTTATTCACATTATGAGGATTTAGTTTGACTAAAAATGAATCATAAAGTCACCATACACACTGTATGTGATGTGTTGTGTTCAATTAAAACATTATTTCGTTCAGTGGTTTTGGTTTTCTCAGTAATAAACATGCTTTTACACTATACTTTATTTTCCTTTTTTTAAGATGTTTACAACACATGGTGATAAGCACAACAAATATTAAGCAAATATAGATCTAACTATTAAATTCTTTACCTTGTATAGGCTTAGTGCCCTATTAAATTGCGATGAGGTAAAATGTCTGTGTGTATAATATATATAAAAAAACTTAAAAATTAAGCATAAATAAGAAAAAAAAAAATTAAATATAAATTAGTTTAATAAAAAATAGAAATATCAATAATAATAATAATAGTAATGTATTAGATTATTTTAAGTAAATAATAAAAAGTGTAAACAAATAAAATCAATAATAAGAAAAAATAAAATAATAATAATAACAATAATAATAATAATTTAATAATAATAATAATGTATTAATTTGATTATTTTAAGTAAATAATAAAAAGTGTTAACAAATAAAATCAATAATAAATAAGAAAATAATAATAATAACAACAATAATTGTAATAATAATAATAATAATTTATCCATTTGATTATTTTAATTAAATAATAAAAAGTGTAAACCAATAAAATCAATAATATTAGATTAGATTAGATTAGATTCAACTTTATTGTCATCACACATGTACAAGTACAAGGAAACGAAATGCAGTTTAGGTCTAACCAGGAGTGCAATAGCAGCAAGTGCAGGATACAGGTATAAGTTATAAAGTGCAGTTATAGAAAAATTATGGTGATATTTACAAATGGATGTACTATGAACATTATATACAGGTTGTGTTAGCTATGAACAGAGATTTACAATAGATGGATAAATGTACAGGTTGCTATTAATAATCAGAAGTGTGCAGATAGATAAACATAATTACAAATGTATATGTACAGTGGATGTGTACATAATTTACAAATGTACATGTGCAGTAGGTGTGTACAGTTCAAATAAATGAATCAGTGCAATGAATGTGCAATTTTTAAATGTGCAAATGTTAAGTAGTGCAGTGATTATGATGAGTCTGAGTTATGAGGAGAGGAGAGTGGGGTGTATTAGGGGGGCAAAAAGTCAGTGGGGAGCAGAGTTCAAGAGGGAGACAGCTCTGGGGAAGAAGCTGTTCTTTAGTCTGCTGGTTTTTGTCCGGGGGAGCCTGAAGCGCCTGCCAGAAGGCAGGAGAGAAAACAGTCTGTGAGCAGGGTGAGAGGAATCTTTAAGAATACTGCGTGCTCGGCGCAGACAGTGTTTCCTCTGGATGTCCTCTATGGCTGGCAGTGTGGTCCCTGTGATGCGTTGGGCAGTTTTCACCACCCGCTGCAGTGCCTTACGCTCCGCAACAGAGCAGCTTCCATACCAGACTGTGACACAGTTCGTCAGGATGCTTTCTATTGTGCAGCGGTAGAAGTTCACCAAGACGGCTGATGACAGCTGGTTCTTCTTAAGTTGCCTTAAGAACAATAGGCGCTGGTGAGCCTTCTTGACCAGGCTGGAGGTGTTGGTGGTCCAGGAAAGGTCCTTGGAGATGTGGGTCCCCAGGAACTTGAAGGATGATACAGGCTCGACGGCCATCTTATTGATGTAGATGGGATCATGTGAGCCTGTTCGTCCCTTCCTAAAGTCCACAATGAGCTCCTTGGTCTTGTCGGTGTTAAGGAGCAGATTATTGTTGGTGCACCACGTGGCCAGATGCTGTATCTCCTCCCTGTAGGCAGTCTCATCATTGTTGCTGATTAGACCAATCACTGTGGTGTCATCTGCAAATTTGATGATGGCGTTGGATCTGTTCACAGGCCTACAGTCGATGGTGAAAAGGGAGTAGAGGAAAGGGCTCAGCACACAGCCCTGTGGTACACCAGTGTTGAGTGTGACGGTGGTGGAGCAAATTTGGTCTGATCTAACATTCTGAGGTCTGTTAGTCAGAAAGTCCATAACCCAGTTACAGAGAGACGTGTCTATATCCAGGTCTCTAAGTTTGATCATTAACTTAGAGGGTATGACAGTGTTGAATGCTGAGCTGAAGTCAACAAACAGCATTCGTGCATAAGTGTTTTTATTGTCCAGGTGTGTGAGTACAGAGTGCAGTGCTATGGAGACTGCATCTTCTGTGCTCCTGTTGCCACGGTAGGCAAACTGATGTGGGTCCAGTGTGGATGGCAGAGAGTCTTTCAGATGTGCCAGGACCAACCGCTCGAAGCACTTCATGATGATGGGTGTGAGTGCTACCGGGCGGTAGTCATTCAGGCATGTTGGGCTGGAGTGTTTCGGCACTGGCACAATAGAGGTGGTTTTAAAGCATGTTGGCACAGCTGCTAGGTTAAGGGACAGGTTGAAAATGTCTGTGAATACCCCAGCGAGCTGTTCTGCACATGCTTTGAGGACACGCCCAGGAATACCGTCTGGTCCAGCAGCCTTACGCACATTGATCCGACTCAGTGCGGTGTAGACTTCTGAGGAGGTGAGTGTAATGGGTGAGTGGTCGGTTGAGGAAGTGATCCTGATGTAGGGTTCATTATTGTCTCTTTCAAAGCGGGCATAAAAGTCATTAAGCTCGTTCAGGAAGGAGACATTTGTGGCTGTGGGTGTGGAATGGCTGGGTTTGTAGTTGCTGATGGCCTGTATGCCCTGCCACATGCGCCGAGGATCAGAGTTGGAAAAGTGCTCCTCTAGCTTTAGCTTGTAGCAGTGCTTGGCCTTTTTGATGCCCCTCTTCAGATTAGCCCTGGAAGTGCTGTAGGCCTGTGCATCCCCTGATCTGAAGGCAGTGTTGCGTGCCTTCAGCAGGAGGCGCACCTCCTTGTTCATCCATGGCTTTTGATTTGGGTATGTGGTGATCTGTTTCTGGGTTGTTACACTGTCAATGGTGGTGTTGATGTATTCCAGAACAGAGGAAGTGTAGCTGTTAATGTCTGTGTGAGAGCCACATGTGGCCTGGGAAGCAAACATACTCCAGTCTGTGTGTTGAAACCTGTCCTGGAGTGTGGAGTCTACCCCCGCTGGCCACACTTTGATGGTCCTCACTGATGGCTTCACACGGTTGATGAGGGGTGAGTATCGGGGGGTGAGGAACAAAGAAAGGTGATCTGATTGACCCAGGTGGGGGAGGGGGGTAACAGCATAGGCTTCAGCCATGTTTGTGTATACCTGGTCCAAAGTCTTGTTTCCCCGTGTGTGACAGAAAATGTTTTGATGGAATTTGGGGAGCACTGTCTTTAAGTTTGAGTGATTAAAATCCCCCGCAACAATAAAAGCAGCCTCCGGGTGAGCAGTCTGTTGTTTGCTGATGGCTGCATGAAGTTCATTCATAGCAAGCTTTGCATCAGCATCGGGTGGAATGTAAGCAGCGATTATAAAGGTGGAGGTGAACTCCCGTGGCAGATAAAACGGTCTGCATTTGACCATCAGAAATTCCAGGTTAACAGAGCAATGTCTCCCAACAATGACAGAGTTTGTGCACCACGCTTTGTTAATATAAATGCATAATCCTCCGCCTTGGGTCTTACCGGAGTCATCCGCCGCTCTGTCTGCTCGGAATGTCTGATGCTCAGTTAAAGATACAGCGTTGTCTGGTATCCCGCTGTTTAGCCATGTTTCTGTGAAAATCATGACATTACAGTTCCATAATCTTTTGCTGTGGTTGATGCGCAGTCTAATCTCATCCATTTTGTTCACCAGGGACCGTACATTGGCGAGGAAGATGCTGGGTAAAGAGAGCCGGTGTGGTGTTAGCTTTAGCTTAGCTCTTAGCCCGCCGCGCTTCCCCCGCCTTTGTTTACGTTCCCGTCGCCGTCTCCGAGCACTTCTGCCCGGCCGGACAGAGCGCTCAGCATCGGGTGTCCTGGCGATCTCTGGGATGAGTCGTAGATTGCTGATAAAACTGTCCGAAATGCACAAACCAATATCCAAGATCTCCTGTCGGGTGTACGATGTAAAGGCATTACTGTTCTGCACGAACAGACCCGAAATGAGCAGGAAAAATACTGCAAAATTGCAGAAACTGGAGAGACGCCGAGCCTCGCGATGTGTACGCGCCGCCATCTTGGTCATATTTCAATAATATGAAAATAATAATAATAACAATAATAATAATTTTAATAATAATAATAATTTATCCATTTGATTATTTTAATTAAATAATAAAAAATGGTAAACAAATAAAATCAATAAAAAATAAGAAAATAATAATAATAATAATAATAACAATAATAATTTTTATAATAATAATATTATTAATAATAATTTATTAATTTAATTATTTTAATTAAATAATAAAAAGTGTAAACAAATAAAATCAATAATAAATAAGCAAATATTAATAATAAAAATAATAATAAATGACAAAGTAAAGGTCATTAACGTTTGACAATAATAGCTGCAATATTTGTTTTTTTTTTGTTGTTTAGTGTGCATTAAAGTGTTGATCTGACCTGAAATGTTGGTTCTGTGGGCAGAAGAGCAGGTCCTGCTTCTCTTTCCGCCGTTGCCTTCATTTCAGCCTGTTTTACTGCTGCTGGAGGAACTGTGCATGAGTGAGAAAAAAAAAGCATGAGTGTGTGTTAGACCAGTTCCACATGCACATGGGTATTTTCACACATTCGTTTTAAAAAAATAATCAGTCCACATGAAAATGCAGAAAAGCACTGTGATGCACGTTAAAGAGGAACTATTCTGTCCCTTTCTACAAGATGTAAAATGCATCTCTGATGTCTCTAGAGCAGAGGGTCTCAATTTAAAATTGGCGGGGGCCATATCAGTGACTGACAATTCATATGAGGACCATTTTAACATTCAAGCACAAGAAAATAATGTAAACCTGATGCAATTGATGTACTCAGACATGCTTCCCCAGAGTATATGCTGTCAAAGCTCCTTGTTTCTTGTTGTACATATTGAAGGGGTAATTTAAATTGCACTGAAAGTACAACAATTTAATAATAGGCATAATAACAATTATTATTTTTCTGTCCCAATCAATTGTTGCTTAACCAATAGCTTAACAGCACAAGAACAGCAGGTAAGTTTAGTGGCTTTATTAGCATTTGTTCTTCTCAATATCTTTCTTATTTTGTAAAACTACAACAAAGAGTAGGAAAGAATTCACATTTACTTTAATAAGTTCAATTAAGCCAGCTGTAAAACTTTACTAATGCACATTTTTATACAAATCTTAATATGGATACGAGGAAAAATCTATTATTGAGACTGTTTAAATTGAATATTAGCAAAATGATCATATTTACACCACCAGCACAACATGCTAGTCATGAAGAAGTGTTTGTACAACACAATACAGGCGGTACAAAACTAGCTATAATCAAATGACCCTTGATTAATTACAAAAATAGAGCTTTAGTAAAAATAGAGCACTTATGGACATATATTTCAACCTTTAAATAAGGCACAGAAATAATCTGCATGTGCGTACCTCTCGACCGCACGCAGAGAGAAACCGAAAGTAACCTGCATATATAGTACAGTACTTTCAATGTCCAGTAGGTGGCGGCTCAAAACCACAAGTGGCTATATGCGACTGCACAACAGTTGTTGTGTTTTCATACAAAAGTGCGAATGAATAATGCGCAAAACTGGATTATCGCATAAAAGACGTGCGAATAAAGCAGCGTTTCTATCCAACGAGTCTAAAAGATCATGGCGCCAAATATCAACAGTAAAAACAGAATTTGCTGCAGTAGGAGAAGCTGCGTCAATCTTTTCTTCTTTTAATAATCGACTTGCGTGTCAGAAGACAATCCTGACACGCAGTGAATGCACGGTGGAGTTTGAAGGTGTGAGACGCGGAGCACACTCTTGATTCTGGAGGTCATTAATAATATAACAACACCAATACTGAAACGGTTAAGGTGTTTTAGAATGACCAAAACAACATTTCAGATGTTTTACAATGCTGGTTTATCCATACACACACATTTTCATCATCACATGATCTCTTAAAACAAAATCACATGACTTTTTTTGAATGCACATACTGGAATTTGTTCGATAAAAGTGCTTCCATCGCAGTTTATGCACATCTTTTCTTATCGAATAAAAAGTTTATCCTACTCAGTTATGCGCATTCATTTTTTATGCACATTTTCTAAATTTTTTCGCATCACGGGTCTTTCCATCAACCGTTTTTATTTTTTTTATGTGCAAATCCAAATTGTGCATAAAAATTGCTGGATGGAAACGTAGCTAATGATGGTGATTCAAAAATATATGTTTTGTTGTGCCGAATCTTATTATATTTTTGACTTCAGTTGAAGGCTGGAGGGGGCCCGCAAATGGCCTGTGGGCCGGCAGTTTGAGACCCCCGCTCGAGAGTGTGTGCTTGAGTTTGAGCTGAGAATAGCACACAAGTTATTAAAACTATTATAATTAGAAATGTATTGAGAAATTCTGCTCTCTGTTAATCAGAAATTAGGGAAAATATATACAAGAGGGCGAATAAATCAGGAGGGCTCATAGTTCTGACTTCAACTGTATATATGTGTGTGTGTGTGTGTATGTTCACCGTGTCTGCGTCTCCTCCTGAGTGAATGCGCTGCTCTCTGGACCCTCATTCTGGCCGTCCGCCTCTTCAAACTCAGTTTACTCGTCTTGCTTTTCTTTATCCTGCCCTCCGTCCTCTTCCTCCTCTTCTTCTTCTTCTTCAGTGTGTTTTCTGTGGACTCGTGCTCTCGCAGATGAGAGTTTTCAGGCTGAAAGTGATGTGGAAACTCCTGCGATGCTCCAAAACAATCCCAATCTCTATTAGGAGTCCTGTGGATTAAACAAGCTGATACTTAATAAAAAGAGTTTTGATATTATTGCTAGTGCAGCTTCTCTGCCTATATTTAAGGCCCAAAAAAAAGAGATAAAATTCACCATTCAGCAACATTTTATTAAGAAATATATATGTTTTCTATAATTAAAGAATTCATAACAATAACTAGTCATCAAAAACAATAAATAATAGATAAATAAGATATAAAGACTTCCGATATTTAACAATTCAATATATGATGATTATGAGCATGTACAATATTGATATTGTGAACGCTTCAAAATGCTGAGAATATTTATTTATTATTTGGTTGTTCATCAGGCGTCACGGTGGCAGAGTGGGTAGCATGATCGCCTTACAGCAAGAAGATTGCTGGTTCAAGTCCCGGCTGGGTCAGTGTGTGTTTCTGTATGGAGTTTGCATGTTCTACCCGTGTTGGCGTGGGTTTCCGCCGGGTGCTCTGGTTTCCCCCACAGTCCAAACACATGCGCTACAGGGGAATTGATCAACTTATCTGGCTGTAGTGTATGAGTGTGTGTGTAAATGAGTGTATATGTGTGTTTCCCAGTATTGGGTTGCAGTTGAAAGGGCATCTACTGTGTAAAACATATACTGGATAAGTTGGCGGTTCATTCCGTTGTAGTGACCCCTGATTAATAAAGGGACTAAGCCGAAAATAAAATGAATGAATGAATGGTTGTTCATCATGGCATTAAATGCTTGAATGTTCAATAAGGTATTAATTTTTTAAACATTAACATTTTCATCTTGTTTGGCCTTCAACATTGAAAATTGTGACTATTTATAGGCCTTTTGTTTAACTTTGTACAGTAAAGATCCATTTATTAACATCAGTTATTCTAACTAAAGTCAATGTAATCAAAATAAAGAAAAAATCAATAAATAATCTTCTAGGTTAATGACTTATAATGCATTAAATAAAAATGATAATCCTTTCATTAAATGTAGTTAATAGTTAATACAAATCTGTAACTTATTTACTTTAAATAGTAGTGGGCCGTTATTGTTAACGTGCTGCGTTAACGCGTGACTCTTATCGGGCGATAAAAAAAATTATCGCCATTAATCTATTGTCAAAGTTGGGTTGTGAGCTGGGTCTATTCTACACAATCTATGATGACTTTCACCTTGATATATTAGAGCGGATGTATACCTGACCGAATTGCACTGTAGGGGGCGAGACGGAGTCTTGGAATCTGTGTGTGTTCCTACTGTGAAATGACCACATCAAACGTGACGTGCTAACATGGATGCAGTTCACTAGAGTGAGTCTGATTAATGTGAGCTCCACATCTAACTATCAGGCACATGTAGAGTTTATGTTTTCCAGTAAAACATCTACAGATAAAACAGAGCGGGTGCTTTTTAAAATGAATGACCGGTGAGCCGTCTGACAAAACAGTGCCCTTCTGAATCAAATCAGCAGGATGCCCTTCTGGATCTTTCAAGTATTTGAAGACACGACTGACTACACTCACATGGACATCTGTAATCTAGTTATTCACCTTAATAGACAATAATATAATGAAGGTGTTTACGTCAAGTGCTTTCATTAAGAGTTTCCTGTCATTTTGGGTGACTTTAACTGCAGTTCGGCAGTTTCACATTCACTCATGAACATTTCATTTATGCCCCCGTGACAAACTGGAGTATTAGACGCAAATAAGGAGGAAGGATGTGGAATAAGCGTGTGTGGATGTTGTTGGAAAATGTTGAAAAGTCCTACATGATGGTAATAGTTTGATCTTGGTGTTTCCTTCAATAATGCCACTAATATCTGCATACTCCACGTCTTCATTCATTTCTGTTCAGTTCAGTGATGACTTTAGTCAGATTAAGCTCATCAATAATGGCTGTTTGGAGCTTATGTAGGCCTACAGATCAACATTGATGTGTAACTGAATAAACAGTGAGTAAACAAGTACATCTTATTGAACATCACTTATTTTCATCACCAATTATCACAGTAGAACAGTTCCTCAAGCAGTTTGTGAGGCATTTTGGAAACAGGAGATGAGCTCCTGGTCTAATGCAGCACCTGGCTGGAGAAACCCGTTCTCAAAGACTTACTTTAGTCATTATTTGGGCAGCACACATATTCTGAATGCAGAATTCAAATGAGCCATTTTAATCTAGATTAATTCAAGATTACAGTGAGATTAATCTAGATAAAAAAAATTAATCTATGCCCACCTATAATTAACACATAACTTTAATATATAACTACAATATAACCATCCGATATTCTCACTGTTGATTTTACATTGAATGAACGTTTATTATTCAGACTTCGGTGTTTTCTATTAAACATTATTTTAGGCAATTTAACTTGTTTAACGCATTTATTTATTCTAAACATGTATATATGATAAAGCAATACACAGGTGTTATTGGGTTATTATGTTACGTTTTTGTATTTTTTGTGTTATATCGTAGGGCTGTGTGGTTTAATGGAGGAGTTTTTCAGATTTCACTGGTCTGTTGTAGATTGCACTGATGCTAAAAAAATGTAAATAAAAATTGCAGCAGAGTTTACTAAACGAGTCATTCACTGATAAGCTGCGCAAAAAAACTGATTTTTAATTAGAATGTATGGCGACGCGGTGGGTGGCACTATCGCCTCACAGCAAGAAGGTCGCTGGTTCGAGCCTCGGCTAGGTCAGTTAGTGTTTCTGTGTGGAGTTTGCATGTTCTCCCTGTGTTGGCGTGAGTTTCCTCTGGGTGGTTTCCCCCACAAGTCCAAAGACATGTGGTATAGGGGAACTGGGTATGCTAAATTGTCTGTAGTGTATGAGTGTGAATGAGTGTGTATGGATGTTTTCCAGTGATAGGTTGCAGCTGGAAGGGCATCCGCTGTGTAAAACATATGCTGGATAAGAAATCTCAGTGTTATGTTTGATGAAAACTTAAAATTTGACAAACAGATCAGTACTGTCGTAAAATCCTGCTTTTTACCACCTCAGACACTTGTCTAAAGTCAAGTCATTTCTATCCCAGAGAAATTTTGAAACAGTGATTTATGCCTTCATAACAACACGTCTAGATTACTGTAACTCTCTCTATTTTGGTATTTCTCAGTCTTCTCTGTCTCGTCTACAGCTGGTACAAAATGCGGCTGCTAGACTATTTTCTGGCACCCGCAGGTATGAGTCGGTAACTATTTATCGGTTATTATTTAGCTGCACTTCACTGGCTACCTATTAAACACAGAATTGATTTAAAAATGTTATTATTCGTTTACAAAGCAGTCAATAAGCTCGCTCCTCAGTATCTTACAGACTTGCTTTGTTCGCATACTCCCTCCCGATCATTGAGATCTTATGATCTCAACTTACTCACTGTGCCCAGAACACGCCTATAAAACGAGGTGATCGAGCGTTTGCTGTTGCTGGTCCTAAATTCTGGAACAGTCTACCAATTCACATTAGACTGTCCCCCTCCATTTCTGTGTTTAAGTCTGTTTTAAAGACCTACCTATTTTCTCTCGCCTTTAATTCTCCTTGATTACTGTTTTATTGCTTTTATTTGTTAAATGTTTCTTTTATATTCTGCTTCTCTGTCTTTAGTACTCCTATGTACAGCACTTTGGTCAACCTTGGTTGTTTTTCAAATGTGCTTCATAAATAAATATTGTATTGTATTGTATTGTATACGTTGGCGGTTCATTCCGCTGTGGCTAATAAATAACAAGATTAAGTCAAAAAGAAAATGAATGAATGAAATTAGAATGTTTAAATCATTCGATAATAACATTGAGATAATTGTTCTGCAATAATGACAGAGTGTCTGTAATGAATCTTCCATAGTCGTGTGTATATTATTGCATGTTTTCATCCAAAGATGCAACTTAAAATTATGCGCAAAACTGGAAAATTTCATAAAATATTTGCAAAAAAATGCAGCGTTTCCATCTAATTAGTTAAAGAGAACAAAATAGTCACATTTTAAAAATGTATGCGCATCTTGGCGTTTCCATCAAGTATTTTTTATGTGATATTTCAAAATGTGCATACAAATAGAATAATGGAAACAAAGCTAATAAATGCAGTTAAATCTTCTATTTATTCAGCAAATGCTATTTTCTGCAGAGATTCTGAGAGGTTTGTGGGTTTCCGTGGAGCACATTCTGACTGATATTAATATTACAGCTGTCAGGAATACTTAATTCTGATCTTGTTGCGACCTTCTGCAGGTTAGTGTATACTCCATCAGCTGTTTTCGTTTCTGTCAGCTTTGTGTTTTTGACTGTTTGCATTAACGTTTGTGATTTCAATTCGATTGCGATCCTTAATATATCGTAATAAAATCTTCAGCACTAAACTACCTGTGGCTGTTCAGAGCCGGAGAGACGCCTTTATAGCAGTTGTCCCCTACTCTGAAACACGGCTCGCACTCGTCTTCATCCTCCTCTTTTTCCTCCTTAAACCTCTCTCTGGAGCACTGGGAGTCTGCTGGACACCAGGAGACAAACACGGAGGAGCTTTTCTGATCCGGATCTTCTCCATCGCGGAGAGAATCTTCTTTAATGTCCCATGAGCTTTCATTCTCCATCTTTAATCCATCTACAAAAACACAAACACATAATTATGTCTAAGGAACAAACAGTCTGGTTTTGCACGTATGCAACTAATAACAGAATTCTCATTTTTGGCTGTAACACTCCAGGGACGGACCGCTGTGTTCCTGCGCTGTCCTCCTAACGCTGATATCCGGTAGTGGCAGCTCCACAGCTCCGCAGGGACTCTGGCGGTAGATCCTCAGGTCGGCTCCGCAGAAGTGTGGGAAGTGGATATAAGCGTTCTCCTGCTCGTCGTAGCCCAGGATGGACTCCCGGCACTCGTGTATGGGCTGGCCGAGTACAGCGTCCTGAACATCCTTCTGCGTCTCGTACACGTGATCACACAAACCCTTAAGGAGCCAGACCCGCTTCTTGAAGGATAACAGGTGGAACGGCGTCTCCTCCAGTGGATTCACCGATCCCAGAATCCAGAAGAACTGATGGCACAACAGGGGTATTTCAGTGAAGCAGAACTTAAACTGAGACCATTGGTCAAAAACATGTTTTGTCATTTTCAAGCTTCACAGGAAGGTGAATAATTTAACTTCAACTGTACATTGATCAACAAACAAATATACATCAATGTCTGGAATAGACCTTTAAAAATGTCATATTCCAGAAATTCCCTAATTTTCCAGAAATGTCATGATATTTCAGAAATGCCATGGTATTGCTGAAATGTAATGGTCTTCCAGACATTTCACGATATTCCTAAAATGCCATGCTATTCCAGAAATGTCATGATATTTCCAAAACTTCTATATTTCAGAAATATTTTACTATTCAAGAAATGCCATGATATTCTAGAAATTTGTGAAATGTAATATTCCATGTTATCCCAGAATTGTCATAATCCTCCAGAAAATC